>JABFQC010000671.1:0-24559 GCA_022817085.1 Psilanteris sp. ZL-2020
CATAACTGTCAAACTACATAACCCTGACATGTATATCTATATTCATAATGAATATAGTTATAGTTGACAACGTTATAAATTTTGCCACTTATGTATTTTGTCACTCACCCATATATATATATATATATATCAGTTGAATTTGATAGCATTTTTTCTTACAGACTAGAATAATTTTTATATATTTAAGATTATACAATTCTTATTAAATTAATATTATAATTTATGAAATAGATTTCTTTCATGTGTTGGGAAGTTTTGTTAAATTATAGTACTTTTTATCATACCGTACAAATAGATTTAGCATTAAACAATATGATTGCAACCAAGCGTTTACTATACTAATATAATTAGTATTATTATAATTATCCAATAAACACCTATTATAAACATATACAGTTTTTATAAAAAAACTAATACGTTTTAATCGATTTTTGTGTATAAATAATTTATTTTTCACAATAGCAATTATTTTTTACTAATTTGTATATAAAAAATACATGAAAAAGGACATTGACAAAGTTTACTATAAATACATGTATATATTTATGTTTACTTTGGAAAGCCTTATGTTTATATAAAACATGTTTTTGTTTGCATTAAAAATGTTTGTATTTCTTTCTTACATTTTATATTTTTTACATAATGTTTACTAAAGTGTATTGTTGAAAATTAATTTGATTTTAATTTTCCATTAATTTAATTTTTTTACTTTTAAAAGCATATTTGCCATTTCTTCTTTATCTTTGATATTAAAAATATAACAGAGCACTTTTTTACAAATTAAACAATAGATATCATCTTGGTATACAAAATTGTATTACAATAGTTTCAATATAATTTCTTTTTGAAAACAAAAAAATATATACACGTAAATAATGTGGTATATTAAAAATGATTATAAATAATAGCATTGCAGGGATATGGCAACGAATATTTCGAAATTCTATACAATACAATACCTTATAGACAAATTAGCATTATTTTAAAAGGCAAATTTCAATAAAGTCTAATAATTTCCATAATACTAATTATGATATCCTTAGAATGCTACAAGTATAGTATTTTATATAACGTAACTTTTTTCTACGTGTACCTCTAATTGAAACAACTAAATAATTCCTGCAAATCGAAAATTTCTATTTAAGCAACAATTAGTAAATGCTTTATCTTACAGTCAAATATTTGAATGTCCCGAGCTTTGACGATGAGTACCTCGTTATGACAGCGCGGAATAATGCTCGATATAAAATCGTAATGAATCATTCGTATAGTATAATTCTTCATTTGCAACGCAATTTATTATTATATATATAAATGACACGATTAACATCTTGTTGGAGTCTTTAATAATTAATTCAACTCCTTTTAAACAAAGTTATTTTACCGAGTCAATTCGCAAACAAAGTATGTGCGTTTGTATTAATTGTAATTATAATTATAATTTCGAGGTAAAATTTGAAATGATCAATAAATTCAGTATTTTTAGTAATCAATTATATTTATATACTTTCATGGAAAATTTCCATAACTTTCAAAACATGGAAAATTACTGTTATTATAATACTAATTTGGAGCCATAAAATATAAATCGTCAAAATTTACTGTTTTTTGCAGTAATATATTATTATTATTCATTAATTAATAATAAATTTTGACGATTTGTATCATATGGCCTCAAATTAGTATTATAAATAGTAATTTTTCTCAGTGTATACACGGAGAATAATGTTTAGCTGGGACTAATAAACATTCTGTCAATTTAAATAAATGTTTTACTGAATTAGCCAAACATGTATTTAAATTGAAAGAATATTCATTAGTCACAGCTAAACATTATTCTCCGTGTAACTATAAAAAGAAATTATGAAATGTATTTATCATTATAATTGTGAAAATTATTATGAACCGAAAATATTTAGAGTGCCCTAGTGTTGCTTGTAAAATTGTATAATAAGATCAAGAAAAGGTTTGATTATTCATGGTTTTGATTACTATATTGATTATTTGGTATACAGTTCAAGTTCAAACAAACATTTTTTATTCGAAAATTCAAACTTTGATGCATTTATGATATACATTACCTTTATGTGAGTACTTTTTAATTAAATCAGTCTAATTATATCCCGTTAAATATAACCGTATTACTATTGTAATTATATGTTGTAATTTTAATGACCATAACAGTAATATCACACACTGAGAATCAATTTATAAATCATGATCAAAAATAATTTTATATCCTGCGAATATTATATCACTCTTTCAGATTATATACAACGATATGCGAAATCACACGCTTATACAAAAGTTTGTATTTGATTAATTTATTCAGTTTAAGAAGATGAAATGACAGTAATGTGGATCGTATGAATAAAGTTACATTTCACATTTAATACCCTTGCCTGAAACTCGTATTTCAGCGTTGAATTAATAACCATAATAATAATAATAATTTTATTACGCCAAAGAAATTATTATCACATCATTTTTGAACACTTTTTTATGTTCCAAAGCAATGGAAGAAAAGAGGGTGTGTGCAAATTTATTATATAAATATATATTCCACGAAAATTATAACCAGTTAGTTTAATCCGGTCACTGTGATGAAAATTCAGGTCATGGTAAGTGGAATCCAACCGTAACCGGGATTCAATTTTTAAATTCTATATTTTAGAGGTTATTTCACGTTGCTATTTAACACCAAATTGTGCTTTTCAACAAATTCTTTTACTTTATCTCGTACCGAGTTACTGATTTGCTGGAAAATTGTTTAATGCCATTATTATGCAACAAGTAATTTCGTTTCCTAAATTTGTTCCAATTTCACATTTCTTCAATCAACTAAGACAAATTATTTAAGACGGTTACATCTGGACAGTCAAGTCCAAAGAATGATCTTATGTTTATGCTGTTGATGTACTTGTTTACATCAGAATTCTTTATGTTTAAATTAACTTTGTTTTTGTTTACATTGCAAATGTTTTTATTTACTTTAAAAGACTTTATACTTATATATTGATTTATTATGTTTACTCGCAAATCCAGTTTAAAAGTTTATCTTAACATTTTATATTATACATGGAGAAAAGAACGTAACACAAAATATATATATTATCGGTTAATATAAAGTTATAAAGCACAATTTTTCTATACGTTTAGTAGTTTACTAAAATTAAGAGTAAGAAATTGGAAAATATTTGTATAATATAGTGAAATGAATATTATAATCTATGTTATATACGTATTTTCATATCAAATAATATAGGAATAATTAAATAAAATATATTAAATATAAATATGATTATCATATTTGACAGAATAAAAACTAAATTATAATAACTTGTGATGTAAACAAGAGATCCGCATTTCTTTCTCACAAGAGGCATTATCATTAATAAGGCAACTTTCCTTCACATATCTTAGATATCTTTTATATATAATATATAAAATGTTATATCCGTTAAATTTATATTTGTCGCACACTATAATGCACATAATGTTTTGTCAGTTTTAATTATACCTCAAATTCAATATATAAGAATCTAACTGTCAAGTATATTCCCACAAACTGTTTTATATACAAATAAATATTGATGCAAAATGTTAACATTATCAGTTTAATTTAATTGAATCTTTCAAATTATGTACAATTATCATCATCAATAAGTTCAAGTACAACATCTCTCTCTCATTCTATTCAATGAAACATCAACTTCTATTCAAATGACAAAATTCGCTTAACTTGCCCAACGTAACCACCTTACAACGCCAAATGTATATTCCACAACCATTGACTACGAACCACCTCGAAACCGCATCGCGAACAAAATTATATTAAAACTATTCCTATGATCACTATTATTATTATGGCCAATAACAAACACGCGCGCCTCCATTGCGCTTCTGCAACGAATGTCGGCGCCAAGCCTCACTTCATCTTCTTGCTTTCATTTATTGATGAATTCAGGATCACCTGATTGCTCGAATCAAGTAACGTGATAATCTGAATGATAATGTATGTCATTAAGTCTATGCGATACACGATCACAATCGATTGATCAAGCGTCTCGCAACAAGAAATGAACGTGATCGACCCTTCGTCCTGCAACGTAATCGGTCATTATAAGAAACGAGTCACACTCGTTAGGCGACAATTACAAATAACGAACGAACTGTTTAGTTTGGTAGGCTTACTTCGGATTTGCCTTTGAAAAACTATATGTTCATTCTCCTGATATAGTTACGTGTCATGCTGTGCAACAAACGGCAAAACTCACTCTGGCGGGGTGCCTCGTAGACCAAACTCGGTGAACACGAGCTCGACGCGTTGTTGCGGCCCCGCGAGGAACGTGTAGACACACTGCCTGGACTCACCATCGGGATTGATTAAGTTTGGCGCGTGGA
Source organism: Psilanteris sp. ZL-2020 (assembly GCA_022817085.1). Classification (NCBI taxonomy): domain Eukaryota; kingdom Metazoa; phylum Arthropoda; class Insecta; order Hymenoptera; family Scelionidae; genus Psilanteris; species Psilanteris sp. ZL-2020. The sequence goes on from JABFQC010000671.1 coordinate 4,405, forward strand.
AAGTTCCATTCTGGGGTCCGTCCGGTATGCTTATAAATCTCTGGTCACACTCTGCTCGTCAAATAAAAAATTCGGCTTTTAGTTCGGGCTCAGATTATTCGCTGTTGCGACGTTGCTTTGCTTTTGCAACAATACGCACGCGTTATGCACCGAGAACATTTTTTTTGTTTTTTTTTATAGTCGAAATGTTGCAGAAGTGTTGTGCCGTCGCGTTACGAATTTTGTTTTGCAAATATTACTCTTTTTTCGTAGAGCCATTTTTTTATTATATATATATGTAATTCAATTTTAAAATGCGACTTTATCATTTTCTTTGTACTTGTGTGTATAAGCAAGACAAAAGTTGCAGTAAAACGGACTACATGTTCAGTAAAATCTTTCAAAACACAGTATACTGAAAGAAATAATCCTGCAAACTTTACCAGACAATATTGGAAACATCGGATAAAGGAAAAAAAAGATTCTATGATAATTTTTATCACATTTATTGAAGTTGTAACCATAATTTCTCATATTTGTTTACATTTTTTTCCCTTTATCCCATGTTTACAATATAATATGGTAAAATTTGCAGAATTATTTCTTTCGGTGTACACTGAGAAAATAAAATTGTACAATCTACATTATAACATTTTGACGCTTCTCATAGGTTAATCCAATTCAATGTCGTTATCTCATTGGCTGACATCAATTACTTTTCAAATTGTAAGACTTGTACAATATGAAATTGTACGACTAACGATGTACGTAGTTCCTCTTACGATTTTATTTTCTCAGTGTAGTTTATGGACAAAATGAAATATCAGTTGGAAATTACTGAAGTTTATCGATGTTTAATCGATGAATATTTGTAAATATGGACCGACAACTTCAGGAATTACTAACTGATATTCCGTCCTGATATTTCGAACTGATTCGTTCATGAGTTAATGTATTTTGAGTCATACTTATACTGAACTTTTAAACATTTTTACTGAAACTTTTTTTCTGAGTGTGTGTTGGAATATTATTATTATAATCATAATTATGATTTTATTATTATTATTATTATTATTATTATTATTATAACCGTAATATGAATTCTTTTATTAATTTTTTTCATTTTCAACATTTCCTTTTCATTCGTTCGGAGTAAAAAATAGTACATTTAACTGCAGACGCTCAGCTAAATAGGCCACGACTGAAAAATTTAGTCAGTCCATTTGCAAAATTCAGTTAGATCGACGGAACCCTAATATTGGAGAATATTCGTCAAATATTCGTGGGATGTATTACTTCGCCGTCGCAATGTACCCCGGATGTCATAAATCGTCGGAAATATCAACAGTTTATTTAAACAATTTCAAATGTCCACTTCAAACAATATCCGCTGTATATCCATCAGGGGTTTGGGAAATATCAATTGTATATTTAGTGATAAGATTGTCAAAGGAAAAATAAATACACACGGAGAAAACATATATTTAACATTTCACTATATAATATATCAAAAATAGCAGAATATACTTGAAAATATGATAAAAATTACTATATCATATATTAACTATTTCTACATAAGTTGAATGTAATATTGTGCGCATTCAAAAGTTTAATACATTATATAGTAATTTTTATAGTATTTTCAAGTATTACAGTAAATAGTTGGATATATGTTTTCTCCATGTATCCATTCCCTACTAAGAAAAATAACGTAGAATATACGTTTAATACAGACTTATCTACACTAAGAAAAATTTAGTAGTAAAAATTAGCACGAAATATGTTAATTGAGCTGACAAGTGATAATTTTTAACCCGTTTTGTATTAATTTTTAACATATTTTATTTTACATTTTAACACAAAACATGTTAAAAATTATCATCTGTCAATCGTAATGCTCTAAATTAATATTATTCATGCTAATTTTTACTACCAAATTTCTCTCAGTTTATTATCCTGATATATATGAACACTTTAAGATATTTATGTTAGTAATATAGTTAATATATTAAGAATATCAAATAAGAAGTTGAATAATAATCATAGATTATAAGTGATCATTTGAATGTAAATTTTAATAATGTTTTTACATTATTTTTAAAAATATTACTTATAATATTCTCAACTTATTTCAAAATATTATTCATATATCTTTAGAAGATGTTTTTAGATATTCTACTGTGAAAATTATTTAACGTTCATATAATATTATAGTCGTATTTCTGATATACGTAATATCTTCCAATACCTTGTATGATATAACCGGAATATACCTAGGATATTTTATATATGAATATTTGCGATATATTCAAATTGACATTTGAAATAACAAACCCAGTCAATTTTACTGCATTTTTCAGCTATTCTAACTAAAAATGTCAGTTATGGCCACTTCAACTGAAAATCTTCGTTATTTTACCTGAAACTGAATGTTTCAATTAAAGTTACTATTCTTCTGTATTTCACGGTTATCATAATATAATTCAACTGTTTTTTAAAATTTTCCCAATATTTTGAGATTAATTATGTATGTAAATAATTTTACTCGGTCAATGTATAGGTGGAAAAGGGTGATTTTTGAGGTGTAAATTATTGACTTTACTCTGTGGCAGAAAGTATAAACTAAATTTGAAGTATTGATATTTTTTCTGAAAGAAAAAAAATCATTAATAAGTTTTAATTTATCTGAAATTAAGACAGAGTTAAAAGAAATTTGTACTGAAAAAGTAAACACATTTTTTATTAATTGGATAGATTGATTTATAGTACATGAAAGATATATTTAAATATTATTTAATAATATATATAATAATTAAATAATATAATAATAAAGTTTTACGATATTAGCTATTTATCTTTTTATATTTTTATACATAATCATATTTTAATTTAATAAGTCTCATTGCATAATATTTTTTGTAATATTTAATGCATACATATATTCACCTTTTAATATGAAACATCAATAAATGTGCATTTCAATACATTTGATGACACAAATTTTATCTATAATGTATATACATATACATATAGAATACATATATATTTATACTTTAAATTAGTTGACGTCTTCAAATGCACCTGAGACATTAATTAAAACTGTTCATTTAAAAAGGATATTTCTCAGTATGTTAGAAAATTACTTACTTCATAAAAAACTCAATATCTATGAAATAAACAATGTTTTTATAAACAAAAAATTCATTTTCATTATTAAACAAAAACTATATGATCATAAAATTAAAAAAGAAAACCAAATATTGACAAGTGAATAACATAAAACATTTGCGTAATTTGCTTGAATAAAAGATTCAAGTGCCATAATTAACCACCCAAAATGTCTTAACTTAAATCATATATGGTCCCATATGTGATAAGACACTTATTCCAAATTAAAATGCTGTATACTAAACTATATTTTAAAACGGCGACAATGATCGAAATATGAATTCGAAACAACTATATTAACACTGAGAAAAGACGGATTATTTATTTTATCAATATGATATATATATAATGTAAATACGTATATATCAACTCAATCAAAATTAGGCTTCAATTTGGTTATACGTTTTGTGTTTGCAATACATTTTGATTGCGTTTACAGTCCAGCGTTTAACAATTCAGACATTTAATTTAACAGACAAATTTCCGCAGCGCAGATTGACCGAATGACAGAAAATACGAATTTATGATTTTCAGTTATCAGCTGGATATCAATTAAAAATAGCGCGCGGCGTACTGTTGTTATTATATTATATAACAGTTAAATAATCAACGGAAAAACAAAAAGGGCGTGCGCTTGGTAGCGAATATTGATAATTTTCATCAGTTTCTCATTATAATTTGCGGATTAATTTATCTTTTATTAGGCATTGTCTTTTGTTATCGACCATCCGCACGCCGATCTTGTATTTAAATAACGATTTATTAATCATTTATTGAGCACCTCGAATGACAAGCGCGGTTGTTTTTTTTTCTTCTTCTTCTTTATTTCCATAAACGTAATAATATAAATATATTTATGTTGCGCGGATCGGTGAACTCATCTTTTGAATCATTTGTTATTTACGTTTCTTCATATAATTATAATTCCAACTAAGCTCAAAGGCAATTTAATGAAATCACTGGAGTTTCCGAAATTAAGATCCGCAATTAGACAATCCGGTATTATAAGTTTTGTAATTTTATGAAGTCTTGTTAAATAACGAAAGTTGAAATGAATGAAAATTTGTTCGCAATCCAATTATATGTCGTATCAATTGAAGGATAAAAGATAAATGAACTAAAAATTATATTGTTTTGAAATAATACCTCAGATGTTCGGTATTGCTCGAGTTTATGGTGGAAAACACGAAGTGACTGGAATTAAATAAATAATTATTTCGACTTTTTTTCCGTTTTGTTTCAATTTCATAATTTTAATTTCATAACATGCTTTCTTACGAAATCATTTTTGACGGGTCGATTTGCTTCGTCTCATAATAAATAAATTTGTTTAAAAAAATGTAATAATTGCGAAATAATTATTTTTCTTCGTCAATTGAAGCAATGCTGAGTGATTCAATTTTTATTTAAAATCAGTACAATACATAAATATAAATCAAATATTCAACAAAATTGTATAACTTTTTTCAATTCATCGATATTTCAACGAATAAATAAATATTATTCTAATATTAATAAAAAATACGTCTCTACAATTTGTCAAGTATTATTATTCAGAAATGAATTTGAAAATGCGAAGAATAATAACATCGCATTTAAAGAGAAAAAGTGTAATATAAAATATCGTTCCCATCAATGTGACGTTACATAAGATGTTTATAAAACTTAGTTTCAAAGTTGACACAGAAGACGAATATCTCATGTCACCAAGAAGTTCCAGATTGGAGTAATGCACGTAAGAATAGATATTTCTAGGGACTAGATTGAAAATGATACAATTTTGAATTTTTTTTTTTTTTGAAATTTCTTAAAATTTATCTTTTTTTAATTTCATTGAAAATAAAATTTGTTTACCCACGTTGTTTGTACTTTTGTACTAAATTTTTATGTTACAAACAATACTCTGATACAATTTTCTTAGAATATTCGTAGTTATCCGACGTAGTTTTGGAACGCTTAGTATGATAATATCGCCTAGTTCTAACTGAACACTATATAAAGATAATTCAATTAATGGAGGTATAGAATTCTAAATAGCTTTGTCAAGTTTAACAGACGTTTAGTTTAGAATTGAATTATAACACGGCATATTTTTTTCTTATATTTTGAATTAACTTTGCATCGTGACACGAAATTCGGAATAATTTAGCGATGATGTTTTGAATAAAGATTACAGAGACCATTCTGTAAATTATAGGATCAACAGTATAAAATATTAATCGAAGATCCAAAGTTTAACAAAATGATTTAGCTTTGGTAATGAAATATTATCAAGGTAATTAAATAAATAAATTTGCTGAAAATGAAAAGAAGAGTTAAAAAAGGCGTACTACAATAATGTAATATTTTATATAAATTTGTCTATATTTATATACTTTTATATTTTATTGAAAAATTAATCAAAGTGAATTTTATTATTATCAAGCTTTAACCTTACCTTGTTCTTATTTGTCAAAAATACGTAAACCCGATTATTAAAATTTTATATTCCAGTATTATAAATATTGGTGTTTCTTTCTCTCCGTGTAGTTTGGTAAAATTTGTAAGATTATTTTTTCAGCGTATAGTAAAACTGAAACAGGGCTTGCCAGTTTATTTATAAGGACTAATTTTAAGAATAATTAATTAATTCGGAAGAAAGAAATTTTACACTAGAATCAAAGAATTGATTCATAATGCCTGGCGTGGCCCAATTTCTAACCAGGCCATCCCGGTTTTGGTCTTGAAATCAGTTTCACATCGTCGCTAAAATCGCGCGTCAATATTATACGCAATGTTTTTTCATTTTATATTCAATTTGTTGAAAAATAGTTCGCCGCGACGTGACGCACTTGTTCATACGGTGACGAAATGATTTTGTTCCCATTTATAAGCGGACGAAGGAAACTTGAAAAACTTAGCACACAGTTCGACATCTTACATCGTAAATGCGTGTTCTTTATTGCGTCTAAAAGAACTTGTATAAAGTTTTAGACTATTACTTCAAATATAAACGTTAATATTTTAACTCGCTGTGTATCGTAAAACTTTTCAAATTTTTCAAGCGTCCGGTTTTCTATTTAAAGGTCGTTTTTTCACGTGGAAACATCTCGCGTCGTAACTTATTTTCCAAGCGCACGATTATAATTCCCGGCGTTTCTGCAAACAACTTTTTGGGCACCGCGTTCGCTGCGAACATAAATATTTCCGTCCCGAAATTGATCAATAATTTCTTTAATCGAGGAGTCGTTCAAGTTTTGTTCAAAAATCGATTGAATTCGCGCGTAAAAAGCAATTTTTAAAGGCTCGAAATAAGAAACGTAAAATATAAATGGCCAATAAATTGCTCGACTTCAAACGTCAATGTTTTAGTTATGTCGTTATGCTGTATAATTTATAGGTAATAAATGTTTTAGTTACTCGGATACACACTTGACTTGGAAAAGAAACTATAACTATTCGAAGCGGAAAAGTAGTTATTGAAATGTCTGAAAAAGTGTCAATATTTTCATATAGAAACGACATTTTTCTAAATATATATAATTATATTATTCAATTTCGGCAAATAAACTCGTTGAACGTTCACATTCATATTTAACAAAAATGATTGTTCAAATTCAAAAATATTATGGTGACTTTTGTATCAGCGTAACAAAATAATATCACAAAAGTGATCAAATGAGAAATTCTATTTTTTCAAAAAACTGAATTTTTTATATCTAATCCTTTTATGACAATTTACCAATATCATGTGATGTTATAATACGTTATTAAAAGTTTGATTTTTATTTTCAAATTACTATTAAAATGATTTATTTAGTGATTCAATAAACATAAATTTAGAAATGGATACCATAATGACGATTTTTTAATCGTGATAATTCGCATTTAAATTGTTAAATTTCGATCAGAAAAGATCATATAATATAATTATAACACGATAATTGTTTGATGATGAAAATAAAAAGTAAAAATATAAAAAATAAATGATAACACGCATAACTTAATGTATTCGCTAACCTCTTCACTTATAAATAAAGCATATAAAAAATACGATAAATCTGAAATCTGAAAATGTGTAATTGAGAAAAGTATATTGATTCTATTTAACCAAACGGTCGAGCAATTTAAACACTTTATTAACTACCAATAAATTGATCACATATTGTATATCCTTGTTTCACAAAGAACACCAAAAGAAGTGAAGTGAAGTATTTGGATGAGTTAGCAATATTACCTAACTCTTCACTTGATTTCATATAATTCAATCATTTTCTCATTTGTCAGGAATAAAATTTATCTTCGATCCAAGTTACACGATGAACGACATTTATATGTAATAGAAATTACGTACACAGCAAGAAAATAACCCATTAAAAATAATAATAATAAAGTATTAAATGTGATTTGTATAATTCGAAATATATAGTAAAAATACATAATTAAAATTTTGAAATTTATTTAATTTTTCCAAAAATTTGATAAATTTCATTAAAAGTGTGCGAAGATATGATATATTTTTTTATAATTATTTCCTAACGAAAAACCATAATTCAGTATACTAATAATTGCAACAAAATGTAGTAACATTTTCGTATTCTTTTTTGTTATTATTATTTATTATTGTTGTTATTATAGCAACGAAGGAATAAATGAAATAAAGAAAAAGTTTAATAATTCAGTCGAATCAACGATAAATTCTAACGTTGTATTAAAAATTAGAGCAAAAAGGACAATAAATATCCGTTTTGACGGTATACGATGAAAGTCGATATTATAATCACCAGCAATTCTCAATGAAAACTACATCGGTTATGAAAATATCACCGAGTTTCTGGGTGTCAAAATTGGATTATGGAAGTAAACTTCTACTTCGTCTGGATTATCAGTAGCGGAAACTCTCGAGTGTCTGATTGCAATAAGCAGAATAAATAAAACAACTCACTAAAATAACAAAAGAGTTGCACGAAAATTGAGAAGGATTGTTAAATGATGCTCAAATAACTGATTAGACGCAGTGACAATTTGAAACGTCAACGAAAAAAGGAGGACAAAGTTTATTATAAATAATGCAGAAATTGCTTATGTTTACATTAAAACAAGTAAATATTTATGTTGACAGTATTTTATTAGAAATCTTTATGATGATTTTTAAATATTTTTATTTACATTATCAATTTTCTTTGGTTTGTTTACAACAACAAATTCTTCTGTTTATGTAAATAGATTCTAATATTTGCATTCATTATTAAACAAATTAATTTTTTTAAATTTCTTTTATTTTACAGTAATATTGTGAATTATGTGGACAAATGTATTATGGCTTATTTTGAAATATTTGCTTTTAAGCTAGAGACCACGTAAGATAATCTTTAAATTAATCAAGATATCGACTCAATTTTTTTGCTGCCACATTTAAAAACGCAAAGTAAAAAATCCGTACCAAATTCATAGCTTATTAAATTATACTTCTGTAAATTTGGAATTCTAATACTTTACACGAAGGAAATGATAAAAATTGAAAGATGAATTTTTAATAACTTTTATTCGAATTTATTAATACATAATTGTAAAATTTTATTATAAAAAAATATTATAAACAAATCACCGGATTTTACGTAAACTTCAATACTGTTTATATAAAGTGTATAAATACACTTTATAATATTCAATTTTTCTGTACTTATATATGATTAAATTTATTGATATATTTTTTCTGCCCTCGCAGAGAATCAATAGATGCTGAAATTGACTATATTGAATAAAAAAAATATAATAATCGTTTTTACGTGTAATTGACCAAACAAACAAATTTCAGTTAGATTTTTATAAATAATGTAACCCAGATATATTCGATTTTAACCCAAAATTTGAACCTAAAAATAGTTTAAGATATATTGCCACTTAGTACCGACGGTATGAGAAATTTAATTTATATTTAAATTTTTTTTTATAAATTAATTATTAATGTAATATATATGTGTATGTTACATTTATAATTCTATGTATAGAAATGTAACACTTACAAAATCTTTATATTATTATTTATTTATGTATTTATTTTAATTAAAATAAATTTATCATGTAATTATCATATCAACTATGAATTATCTATATCAATCTAATTGAATTATATAATCAAACTATACTATCGTAAAATTTGTAATTTGTGTTTGTACACTGTAGTGATGTTTATTATGTATTTAAAATTTGTGTTTAGAAAATAATGTATAAACTTTAAAAATTATTATATCATACAATGTTAAATAACATTTACAAAATTAAACAACTTAAGAAAGGACGAATATGATTACCCAATTTTATACCTATAATATATTATATCTATATAATGTAAAAATACTTTTTCTCTATTTATTAAATTTACCTAACCTACTAATTTAACCGAAACAAGCCTAAACGTATCCGCGTATTAACTTACACCTATTAATATTTCTTTATATAATACTGAATCGCGTTTTCATCCGCATATGAGAAAGCTCAGTACAACTTACTTGTTCATCTTTAGATTTTAATGTTTTTGCGTTATTCTTATTATGCAAACAAAATTAATATGCATAACATTAATTTTGAATTTTTAACATTCGAATTATATAATTTATTTTTAATATACATATTTATAAAATAAATCGCTTTTTCAGTATAAAATATATTTTTTGTGTTAGCAAATAATTACTATCTCAAATATAGTAATTTATTTTTATTGTAAATAAACAACAAACACTCACTGTATATAACACCTAATGTGAAAATTCAATTTATTATTATAAATTGTAATACTTCTAAATTAACTATAAATTTTTTTTATGTGAATTGAAAAAAAAGGATCATATTTATTTTTAATGCCGTTGTTTCCATTATATCATCGCACCACTAACTAAAGTCAGTAATTTATCACAGCATCATTTTTTCCGCGTGGATAATACTCCTCAAAATTTGAGTAGTACACTTGGGAATATGAATATAAAAAAAGGATATTTTTCATCCAGTTGTTTAATATTACATTTTACAAATTTTGAAATGCATTTCTTAAGATAATGGTGCACAATTTATGTTAGCATAATCGCTTTTGCGAATTCCTTCACATTCTTGTCATGTTTACGGTGTATAAATATTGTATTTATATATAGGTTGTCCTAAATATGTATAAGAAACTTTATGTAAATTGGAAGCAAAAATAATTCAAACTATTTATATGATGAAATCCGAAAGGAAATTACAAATATTTGATAAATTGTTAAGCTAATTAATGGGATTTTAAAGTGAAACATAATTAACATTTAAAAATACAAATATAAAAACACAAAACATATATATATATATATATATATATATTCAGTGTTAAATACGTAAAATTAATAATAATGTTTAAATTCATTTAAGTTAAATTGTAAAACCGCGTAGTATGCATAGTATGAATAAAAATAGAAAATAATACACAATTTAAAACAAAAATTAACACTGTTCAAAGCTTCTATTTAATTGTAACTTTTTGACGATTGTTTACTGAACAAAATTTGCTTTTTTTTTCATTCTCAAAAGCTTTCATTTTCAAATACCATTTATTCATCGATTTTGTTTATTTATTACAAAGTTTCAATTATTCAGATGCACGTTTTATAACATGCAAAATCAAGATTTATTAATCGTTAATTGGAATATAAAAAATGACTGACGATAAAATGTTTGCAGTAATTTTATGGAACGCATTTTATGTTGCATTATATAAGGAAACGTTATTTGCTGCGAACATATGAAGTTATTAATCAAATTCCGACAGAAACTTGGATCCCATGCTTGAGTTGGACAAATGCGTTCCAACTTTTTCATCAACAAATAATAACAAAAACTTTACTTTTATATCTTACAAGATTCGCTGCCGACATAAAAGATTTTTCGGGGGAAAAAAAATAGAAAATACATCATGAAAGCTGTATTGTGAGAATAACATTGTTCAACTTAAGTAGCAAACAGTGAAATAGTCAAGAATTACATCCATAAGTGGTAAAAGCTTTCCATTAACCAGAGCCGTCATTTGGAAATGCAGATTTCACGAAATTGAAAGCCTCGTCGTCCGAGTTGACGTTTTCTTTAAAGTCAGAATCACTCGCGTGGCTCCGTGGGTGTCGTTAATGACTCGAATCCAATCATTAAGAACAACAAATTAATATTTGAAATAAATTTCGAAAATATACGTGTTCAACGTCACGATAATAGAGAAACTTTAAATAATAATTACAAATCACAAATAACATTATCATTTAATCGTGAAATTTCAATTGGTATTTTAATTATTTATTAACGTAAATACATTTTTGTAAATAATTCGTATCAATAATGTAATATATTAATAAAGTTTATTACATTGCACGACAGTTCTATCGCCGTTTTAGGTAAGTTTTCTATTCGTATTGTAATTATTACAACATAATTTCTTGTAGTAAAAGTAATAAAAATGAAGTTTATATTGTAATGGATTTGTTTAATCTCATTTTCCCACCCTTTATATATGTATGATTAATTAATAAATAAGAATAAATGAATAATATAGAAAGATTGAAACAAAATCACTATATAAAATATACTAAACGATGTAAACCATAATATATCGTAATATATATTATATATCATAATATATTATGATTTACGTCGTTTGTAATATTTTATATAGTTATTTTGATATATTTTTTATGTTTTTCATTTATTTATTTATTTTTATTTATTCGTTAATTTCTTGAATTGTTATTATTATATACAATTTCCTAACAAGTATTATCTTTTTTTATTTTATTTTCCGTAGTCATTACCAACGTTTGAGAAAAAAAAACAACAAAATATTAATCCTATTCAGTTATTCCAGTTCATCACGCAGGTCTTCTTTATTCTCATGTATATATATATTCGAACAGTAAACAATTATCGTTTAACCGTTATGGAATTCTTCGTCAGCATATACCATCCTTTTATATATAAACTGTCAGTGGCATTTGAATTAAACAAATGAATCCGTGGCACAGAAAACGAAAAAAAAACGAAACTCCGAAAAACAACTTATTACATTTTCATTTGAGAAGAATAATTATATCACGAACCCCACGTTATGATCAGAACGGGCATTAAAGATTTAACGTGACTTTTAATGAATAATTATTGATTACTTTACGAGATGAGACGTTTACAATTTTCACGTCCCGGATAACGGCGCATTTGCACTCAATAATTCCAAAAAGCCTCCTGCCGTCCGAATTATAAACAAAATTGTTTATCTTGTACTGTTTGTAAACCGAATTCACAAAGTTGACTTATCGATTCATAACGTTGCAATGCACTCGTGAAGATTTAATGTTGTGACAAATTGATCATTTTAATCGCCAAAACAATAACAAAAACAAAAACAATGAAAATAAAAATATCAAACTGTAATTAGTCTCCGTGAATTCGTTGAATTTATAAATCCAAACATTGACAAACACTTTGATAAAAGAAAAACAATAACAATACTAATATTGAATTTGATAAAAGTAGTAACACATAGTGTAAACATTTAATAATGATTTCCTAGACTCGGTGAACCAAATATCATCGAAGAAAAAACAATAACAATGACATTGATCAAATTATATTATTGCTTATATAAATATACAGATGGCGCTGAAATTACTTTTGCACATAAATTTTCTCTGCGGCTGTATTGCCAACACGCATTTTAAGTCTGTTATATAAGGGAATTTTTCTCTTCCAACTTTTTTTCTCAGTGTGACTATAGTTGTGAACGATAAAAAGACGGACACAATTGACACTAATGGTATCAACAGTGATAATGACAGTTGACAAATGACAAGCACATGATTTAAATTTTTGAACATAACGTATCTTTTTATTTTGTTCAATAAATTTATTGCGGCTGATATAACACTGAGCGATAATGGTTTGAATTTATTGATCATGAAATGACTACGGCGAAATGTAGACTGGTATAAACGAGTAATTAAAAATTGTATTTTGCACGTACTTGGAGTTTTGACGGTAGTGAAAGGTCCCGGTGGAGGTGGCAGTGATGGAAAGTAGTCTTGTTGTGGCAGCGGCACATCAATTACCTCTCGGGCTGATTACGAAGACGACGATGATTCAAAGCACCCCAATGATTCCACCGCCACCGGGAACACACCACAGCTCGATGTTAACACATACAAATTGAACTTTTTTTACGCTTTTTATAAACTATCATTATCACTCCATCAACTGGCATCTGCTAGCGTTACGCTCTTAGAATGATAATATTATTGATAATAATAACAAGAATAATATACATATATATGTGTGTATATATATGTTTTTGTATATTATATATATTATTTTATTTATTCGAAACACAAAAATAAAATTATCCTGGTTTTTTGTATTTTTAAAATACATATATATATATAATACCTATACATATATTTGCATACATTTGTATGAATTTATTGGTGCATAAAAACAAAAATTAAAATAATTTTTAAAATACCCTATGGTAGTATTGTATAACACATACCATATTTAATAATTCAAAAGAATACAAAATGTAATTTTATAATAAATTTAATGCAAAAATCAATATTTTGGAGCGTTACGTTTAGCATTATGTTATATTAAAGCGACGTACACTAAATACATAAAATCGGACGCATTGAAATAGTAGTGATGAAAAGTTCAGTTTTTCCAAACGACTCGTGGCAAATAAGGTTTCTTTCAAGTTCCATACAATAGCATATATACTTTAAGAAAAATAGGCATTCTATATATTTTCTGATTCTGATTGAGGAAACTAGCAACAAGCATTTCTATTTTGTAAGTAATTCCTTTACCGATAAAGGATATCAGTAAATATTTTGTTATATAAATGCAGAAATAGACTTATGTTTATATTATACCTTTTTTTATCTAAAAAAATCGATACTGCATGCGTGAAAAGTATCGTTATTTATATTAAAAATTACGATCTTTTTTTGTTCAGTGTCTTCATTTACATTAAACATATAATACATTTTCATTGTAACTTATTTGATTATTTTAAATTTTTAAATTATTCGTTTTGGTTTTTGCACTATAATAATTTGAATCATAATGTCATTGGCAACAAACTTCGTACAATAAATAACACGTAAATGTTTAAATATTTTACTTAATATTTCATTATATTTTGGCAATAATTCCTTGAACTGTAATCTTGGATAAATTATAAAATTTGAATTACTATAAAAGAACGAATTTGCAAATAAATAATTTTGTTGGTTATCCTAGAATTGCGTAACAAAATTGTAGCAGAGTGAATCAAAATAAAAATGCAGCACCAAAATGTGGACACTTTTATCAAAAGGAAAATAGCTGTGTAGCATTTTATTGCACTGCACTGAAACAAGCAGCTGTAAAAGTTGTCTGATGGAACTCTGCTTCAATTTGGCCAAAACAGAGTATTTTTATCTTTTTCCCTCTTCTTACAACTAGTAGTATGCAAATTTGGCTTGTGCCATCAGGGAAATAACATTTTGATTTAGAAAGGTAGAAGTCGAACGGGAATTTGATCAAAAATTGATATGCAACTAAAATCAAGTCGTTACTAAATTATTACATAATTGCTGTTTTTTTTATATACGAATAGTACGAAACTACTCTAAAAACGTTAAAAGTCAAATTCAATGATAATATATAAACATACGAATTTTGTTTACAAATAAAAACACTTCATACACTCTTAAAAATGTTCATTAGAGGTAAACTTTATTCACTTGAAGGAAGTCAGAAAATGTCTTAATATTTGGTTAGGTTAACGGGCACATTGAGGGAAGCATCTAAATCATTGGCGCATTTACGTTAATCGCGAACTGACTTCCCTCAAGTGAATTGTCATAACAAAGCAATCATATGTTTTGTCTCAATTCTTCATATTAGATTGATTAGAATGAGCATTATTTTAGTGAAGTGAAATACAATGAATCAATTTTTGTAAGAGTGTACAAATAAAAATTTCTGAAACAAGAACAGTTTCAACGTTAACGTAAGAATTTTTAAGCTAAATGAGTCCTTATTCTGTAAATATATTAAAATTTACCGATAATTTTTTACACTTTATCGTATATAATAAATTCATTAAAAAATCACGTAATAAAATTCGAAATTGTAAAGAAAAATAGATCACAACTATAGATTTTACAAAAAACGAGAAAACAAATGCAAAAAATATGATTCTTATATAATAATAGTTTTACGATGTTAACATTATGTTTTGTTATAATAAAATCAAATAAAATTAGTGATAAAAAAAATCAATTTTTCAGTGTAGATGATTAACTGCTTCAGTAACCACTTCCCTTAAAAAAAAAAAAAAAAAAAAAAAAAAAAAATTCTTTTTTGTTTTGTTCTGCCATTTTAAACATTGAAATACTTTTTTTATGTTATCTTTTTGCTCCGTAATTTATTTATTTTACTTTTATTGACATAGTCATCAATCACGTGACCAAACGTTATACACTTTTAATTCCCCACAATTCCAGTTCCAATTTTTGACGTACAAACAAACTTTAAAAACTAATTTGTACCTATTCATACGGTTTATATATTAAATCACCAATGTATACCAAGTTAAATTAAGGATATAATACACGTCAATATAAGATATAAAACCAATTTACTTCTTTGAACGAAATTATCAACAAGTTTGATTAACTGATTTTAGTTGTTTTAAAAGTAATTAATTACGTTTAGATGCGCGAAACTTTTCACGGCGCGCTACGAGCTAAATCAATTAACTACGAAAATTTAGTAAATTTGTGCAATTAAACGTCGCCGTATAAAATATTGTTATTCGGGGCGTTCGTCTTCATACGCGCGTCTATTCATCGGTGCAGTTTATCAATGCTTTTTTAGAACACCGATAATTCACTCAACCATTAACGATTGTTTATTCAACAGTCATCTGGCATACAATTTTGCACAAAAATTCTCCGCCAAATTGTTTCAAGTGTTTGTTTCGACGAGTTTCGCTTCGCCTCTGGGGGAGGGGGGGGGGCAAAGATGATCTGCTTTGATAGTGAATAATGTAGTCCGCGAAATCTCTGACGGATATTTTGGGATTACCAGTAATATTATATAATAAAATTTTTATCAGAAAAATACCGTCGACATTATGATATCGAATTTATAAAATACTCGGCTCTCATTTTGCAGATACCGAATGTGCCAGGTGTAGCATTTATCTTGAGACCCTGTAATATCCGACAAATAGATACGATATTAGAAATAAAATTGCGATAACAAATTTCAACAAAAAAGGAAACAATTTTCATTTTGTAACTATTAATTTGTAAACAGCAATGTGCTTTTCTTTTTGTATTGTTTATCAACAAGAATAATAATTCGTTTATTTTGAACATAAATGACCTTCGTAAGCAAAATATTTTTATTTTTGTTCCTTTTCATTTCTCACTTGTTTACTTCTTTACGATTGGAAATATTTTGACTGGTTATAATTAATTTATTTAAAATGACATTTAAATAGAAAATATTAATTTAACTTTTGATTTTGCATTTCTAAGTCTAATTTCCAATTTCATTATTCAAGCATACACACGTTTGGTTGAAGTTATTTAGTTCATTTGCTTGAAACAAAAATTTCCATATTTGCAAACATTTTTATACTAATTTGTTTAACATCTTTTTTTCCTGTTCCATAAGATAACACGTAATGTAATATACTACAGGATGCAAATTTAAATTCCTGTTTGACTAAAACATTAATTACCTGAATATACAATGAAGGAAAATGTAATCTCTCGTTCGGATACTTAATTTAAATTTAAAATTTTTATCATATAATTTAGAAAATTTAGATAATGTGATTACGTTTGTTATTAAAGATTAATCTTATTTACCGTTGAATGCAATATATCGATTGCATAATAAATTTAAGAACTCTTTTTACAAAATGCATATAATTGTTTATGTACAAAGTTTAAATTTCTGAAGGAAAATTGCTCAACAAAGCTGATTTTCAGTTTTAAAAACTTATTATAAACGAAATAAAATGTACATCAAATAATAATTGTTTGTTGTTATTATTATTGTTAAATGCTATAAAAATGTTTGATTCTGGATATTGAAATAAAAACCATTTCACGTAACCAAATTAATATAAAATTCATAGTTTAAAGCCATAATCAAATTAACAAGTTTGCAGAAATTGCACTTTTTTTATTGACAATTTATCGCTGGTATCGTAAAAATTAAATTACTCGGGATGGAATTTAGTTAAATGCATTACAAATTTACTAATTATAACACTTCTGCACTTTCAACAGTTCAAACAATGATATTTTGAATAGTTTCATAATAGTAATAAATTGCGAGCTAATTACTTAACTGTCACGGATTTTAACAGCGATAACGTTCATTTGACATTCGGATACATCGAATACGATGCATGCGAGCTACATTAATGAATATACACAGACAAAAAATAATTAGGATTTCTGATGTTAAAATAATTAGATTGAAACGAAATTTGCAATGTAGGATCCATATTCAACCGAATGCAAATTTAAACTACATATGCACGCCGTATATATAATATACATACATTCACTTTTGTTTGAATTAAAATTTAATTAACAGTAAAAAGTGAAAACATAAAATGAAAGTCAAATAACTCTAAGAAAACTTTAAATGAATTAAAAATATCAATATAAAATTTGCTTTTGGCTATTTTGAAATTGGTAAAAATCCTTTTTAATTGCAATGATCGTTAAAAATTGAATCATATTTAAACTTTTACGTCATTAAATTACATGATAATTGATAACCGTCCGCTTTTTTTCTTTTTTTTTTTTTTCAATTATAATTAAAATTATGGATTAAAAATAATAACATTTCATCAAATTCAACGTCAAAGTAATGAATTCATTGTTGCCAATTTCCTCAATCCAGATTTTGACTTTTTTTTTAAACTTAGTATTTAACCCTTTCCAGAATTCCGGAATAAACGTCATTTCATCTTTCAGGTTTAATGAAAAATGTTTCAGAAAGCATTTTAAATGAATATTTCAAAAGAATACTTTTCTCTTAACTATCAAACGTCAAAATTCAAACGAAACCTTGTTAAGACTTTTATAATTCTTATTTCCAACCATTTTTCCATTTTATTTGTGTACAATAAACAATATATTTTAATATATTAATTTACCAATATATTTGCACGTTTTAATCACCACATTAAACATGTTACAACTAAAGTTTTTATATGTGGAATTTAATATATATAAATATATATAAATATATTAAATTTTGAAAGCTTAAAATTTATAAATGGAATTCATTTCGCGACATGGTTTCAATTGGGCTGCTGTGATGCTATGTATGTCATATGAGTATGTTAATCATGTTCTAATTAATACTTTTAATTCAAACATTGCCAGTTTCCTGGGTATAGGATATTCGTTCGTGATGTAATTGCAATCAAATAATGTTTAAAAGCTTGCTCTGTAAATAGATTCAACTGTAAACAAAATCAAAAAATTCTGACGTCTCTCTTAATTACAAATATGTCCAATTTTAGGATTACTTGTTTTTGTCAAAAATAAAATAAGATTTGCATCATCAACAATTTGCGTGATTATTTACATTCTCGATGTTGTTTCACCAATTTACTAATTACCGAAATTAATTACTATGTATAGGATATACTTTATTAATCTACTAATTACGCATTATCAAATGCAATTCTGATTAAGCAGACGTATCGATTTTTATAATTGTATTATCATCATTTAAAAATATTTTACAAACTTGCAACGAATTGAACATTTTGTTCCAAATTGAAGATGCGAAAATGTATATTAAAATAAGATTTGTATTTGCTTTTCACTTAATAAGTTATACAATTTTTATTTTTCATTTTTTACAAAAGATAAAGAAATATTATTAAAATTATTGCAAACAGAATCCTTTACATAAATGCGATTTTTTATTTATCTACTATAATCTGTTAAAATACAAAATAACATATTGTTTTTCATAATTTGCATATATATGTATATATAAAGTATACAAATATATAAAATACAAATCGTAACACATAAAGACATAATGGAGTTATAAGTTCAAGAACGAAATATTTTAATATTGAATAATAAAAAACACATAATTTATACTGTTTATTTTCACTTGTACATATTATATATATGTATACACACGCAGAGAAGAGATATGTTGATTCAACAAATATTTGGTTGTATTTACAAAATATTTGTTATAGTTACAAAATATATGGTACATTCAACTAAATTTTGGTTGAATCAACATATCTCTTCTCTGCGTGCATATATATATATATAAAATTATGATAATATATATTTTGTATTAAATTCAATATTAAAGGAAACATTTGCATTTTGTCTTTCAAGTTTTTACAAATTAATATTAAAATATTTCTATTTTATAAGAAATTCATATATTGACTGTTAGTTTAACTAAAATATGTTAATAAATGTAATAAATTTATTTTGTAAAATTGCCAAAAAAATAAAACTATCAGCAAAAAATGTAGTTATTATAAAAAGATTAAATTTTTCATTATTAACATGTTGGTAAATAATCAAAAAAATTTTCTTCATATAAAAATTATATACAACTGGCAAAAATTATCAGAAAAAAAGATATACTTTATATAAATTATACATACACATTATCCCAAGTAGAAATTTGAAGTAGAACTCACGAGTAGAAGTTTTATATACAAATTCTCTAGTAACTCGCGAGGTATTAGACAAATTTCTACTACGGTTATTATCGTTAAAAAATTCTGAAAGTTATTTCATTCGGTATACACAATTGAATAAAATAGTACTAGAAAAATGATATTGCTATATTTGATACTGTATAATATACTATCATATTAAATATTATATACAGTCAGAAAAATTGAATTTAAAAATTGTCATCATTTTTTTATATAATGATACTAAAATCAGTTAATATT
>JABFQC010000672.1:0-24539 GCA_022817085.1 Psilanteris sp. ZL-2020
GCTGCAACGTTGCGCCAGAGGTAATTGGCGTTTCATTCCAACGGTTTGCCAAGATTGGCATCCAAGGTTGAGCCAAGCTTGGGCCGGTTGTTTAGCATTGGCAGATCACAGATTTTTCTACATGGGTACTATTATCTGAGAATCGATTTACAGTACTGTTATAGTACTAAACTGTTAGTACTACTGATTTATTACCCAGAATTCCTACTTGGGTATATGTAAATATATATTTACATGAATTTCATGAAAAAGTAAAATAAAATAACGTAATAATAGTTTTACTACTTCCAAAAAACAATTGTATTTACAGATTAACCCTGAAATATGTAAATATATTTAATTATATACATATACACGCTAAATAAATCCATTAAATAACTACAAAATATAATGATTGTTTAATAAATATTTCGGAACATTACATATAAAATTGCTGAATAGAAGGTATTATTTTATAAAAATTAAATAAATTACACTAAAAAATCGACACTTTTCATTATAAAATACTATATATTTTTTAGCGTTATAAAATAAATATATATAAATCAAAATCTGATCTTAAATAAAATAGTAATATAAATTAAAGAGACGCCAGCATATACAATGAAGTTGTTTTACTGCAATAATTTTTATGCCGCATATAATTTGAAATATCATTAGAAATACTTTTATCTCAAATAACAATGCGAATTTATGATTGCGTTCCGATATTAACAAGTTCTGATTGTTTAATTTCAATTCCAAGGAAATGTTTCAACGCGCAATTAGATTTTGCAATTAATGATATAAATTTGCTGTCGGAGTTTTGCAGTAGGACCGAACATATATAACCTGCATTATATGTATAACAACATAACGTACATTTAATATCGTAACTCGATTCTTTGATACATTGGTTTCATTAATAATGATTATAATTCTGTAACGGTTGTAATTGTAACGCAATCAAATTTATCATATTCAATTAAATTGAACTGCGCTCATTGCTTGCGTACATCCGACTGAAAATTTATTAATTAACGAAAACGCTCGGTTCGAAAGACTACTAAAGGTAAATTGATGTTCCATGGTTAGAAATTAGCAATGCCCTCACTAACGTGCAAATTCTGTCGGTTGTACAGCAAATACGCGTGAGGCGTCACGCAGTCTCTCTACGTATGCGAATAGAAATGTTACATAGCTGTTTGAATGCATCGCGGCGGCGAGTATCGGTTCCCGAAATGCATAAATGTATTCCGTCATTTTCAACCAATGGAAATTTGTCTGCTGTTTACTATTATTTGTCCAGTCGTCTCTCGTTACTTTCTGTTGGCAAATAGAAAGCCCTTCAACTTTTCTCACCTAAATTCTTG
Organism: Psilanteris sp. ZL-2020; assembly: GCA_022817085.1. Taxonomy (NCBI): domain Eukaryota; kingdom Metazoa; phylum Arthropoda; class Insecta; order Hymenoptera; family Scelionidae; genus Psilanteris; species Psilanteris sp. ZL-2020. The sequence goes on from JABFQC010000672.1 coordinate 1,353, forward strand.
AATATTTCATCTCCAATGATTCTATTTCAATTTTACGCTCGAATTATAAACATTGTCATTATATCACGTTATTCTCATTATAGTAGGTAGTAGGAATTTTTGTAATGAAATAAAAGAAGATAAAAAGTTTTTATCTTTTTTTAGTATTTGTGATTGATCAAAAGATACATTTTTGAATATATAAATTTATTATTTTTTTAAATTTATTTAGCGCTGATATATATAGAAACTATTTTTTGCATATAACACACTTTTACAATATATGCTTGCATATAAATATATTTTATTTTATTTAAATACTTGTATTTAAATTGTATTTGTTGTACTCAATAGAATTCCGAATATATTATAATACCGTCATATTATATTTAGCTTCAATAGAATTATAATTATTTTCTATTTTATACCATTATCTAATAATACAATAAGAATAAATTGAAACTTTACTATATAATATAATAATTACGGTTAATTTATGGAAACTAGAAAACCGTCTTATTTATAACAAAATTACATTAATTAATTGTTATTCAAATAATAATAATTTGAATATGGAAATGTTATCTAAATATATATTCTTCGTTAACTAATAATACACGACAATTCGTTTAATTATCCAAATTCTAAATTATAAATTTCATCATACTTCCATGTAAAAATTAATAGATATTCTACATAACAAATAAATAATTAATAAATGTGTATATAAATTTATATTATTAATAATCATTAAATTATAAAAAGTAAAAAACATGATAAATCTTATTTTAGTTCTAATTCATTATAATTTTTCCTGTTTCTAAACCTTCTATTCGGTACATTCTCAATAGGATACTAACGAATAGATACATCATCATTAGACAAATTTAATTAACTATGTGTTTATATCGAATGACTTACAATTATTATTATATATGTTCAAAAAAATAATTTAACCAAAATCTGCAATGAAATTGGAAGTTCTAATTAAAATTTTAGAATCTACCATATCTGCAGGCCTAATCTGAGTGGCAAGCAGTAGTTTAATTTTCTAACAAACATATTGAATCCTTAAAAAAGTAAAGACGTTTTTTTTCATGTTCTGTCCTAAATACTATTCTACAGTTAATCAACTGATTTGATCACGCCATAATATTAGAATATAACATTTCTTTTCTCTATTGCGAAAAAATATAAATAACCAGTAAAACAAGCGAAATAATGGTATACTATAAAATATTATTTTTACTTATCACGTCATACTTGCAATACTTCCGTATAAGTATGGTGTGTTATGATAATTGCATAATAACGAAAGTATCCGCAAAGTGTCATTAAAAATTGAAGTAATAAGTATTTTGAAATAGTAATATTTTTTTGTTCTAAAAAACAAAGCGACAATATAATAAATTCGTTTAACTTGTGAAAAGTAAGTAATAATTAATATATTTTAATAATGTAATAATTTAATTTAATAATTTTAAATTTAATAATTTTAAATAAACATATATGCAAAGGCTTCATATTACTATTTAATAACCAATCAATCACTACTTCAATTAATGAAGAGGAACTTAAGTTTTATATTAATATACCAATTTCATCTGCAAACATGATTTATGAATATTTATTAATAAATATTCAATTATAATTCAACAAGAAACAATGTTTGAAATTCTATGGATACAGTTCGAACTTGGTATAACTTATTTTACCCGTTTTGATTTCAAATTCTACAATTTAGTTATATCATTGATATCCTAACCGCGAGAGACCAAAAATATATATCTTCCCGATTAATTATATACAAAAGATTATTAACAAATCTTAATATTGATGATAGGTATATATTTAACATTTTTTACACATTATTTAATATATATTTATAAAAAGCTACACGGAATTATCTAAGTTAGAATCGGAAAATCATGAATCACATATGTGAAATAATAAAATCAAACTGCTGTTACAGAAATAGGCTGTTATAAATATATATTTACTGGTAATTGAGCGTTTGTATTGATAAGAACCATAATATTTATCGCGAAATGTTTCATTCCCCTTTTTGTACGATTCACTGTTTTTTTATCTTTAGTGTTCTCTATTACATTGGAATTACCGTGAAACATTTCCGAACAACTTTACGTGTCCCGCAGTTTGTACGCAAAAATATCGATCACTTTTGCAAATGGTCTCATTGAAATCCATGACTTTGGTCGAGACATATTTTGTTCTTGAACATTGGTGAAATAATAAAACGGGGCTCGCTTTTATGGCGACACTTTTGCGCAATTCTACGTACAGTTTATAATATCGGTAAAAACTAGCAAGTGGAAAAATGTAGCGCTTTAAACAAGGCTATTTTCAACTTAGCAGCGATTCTTTGAAATATAGTCGCATTTGAATGCAAAAGGTAGAACCTACTAATTGCCATTATTTTATTTCATTTTAAGTTGTTACGAGTCCGGAAATTACGCGAATAAAAAATGCAACGCAGCCAAAAAGTTGTTTACATTCAACGGACAATTAAGCTTTTTGCGCGCGACTGTTTTCACAAACATTATAATTGATTCAAAAATATAAATTTCAATACTCGCGCGTCATTTAAATTATTTATTCGCCTTTTAATTTACGCTGATGAAAATTTATGACATTTTTCATTTAGTAATGTAATTTACAGCTACCCATCTATTTTGTCATTCATTGTTTCCGCGTTGTGATACTCTCAATTTTATATGTAAATTGTTTCATACGATAATATTTTGAAATATTAACTCCCCCCTCGGCGCGTACACGTTTGTCATGCCGAGGAATATCAAATTAGACGCTGGAAGTCGCAAACAGTTATTTGCCCGAATTAATGGTACCTCAAAACTAATACGCGCGCAGAAAAATGGTTTACGAAATTCGATTAAGTTTTAGCGACGCGAGCGCGTTTACAATGCGTCATTCTACGCGTTTAGAATTAATTGTACCAACTTTTATGACATTATATTTAGTCCGCCCGTCAAACGCGAGAGCGTTAAAACAACGGCGTTTAAGATATTGCGGCATGAAACGAAATGTGTGCTTATAATTAACAAATCATTTGCTTAAATCAAGTTATGAAACGGTAATCGACGTATTAAACAACCGAAAGTCGGGTTTCAATTTCGCGTTTGCCGCGTTAAATAAAATATTCGAGTTTCACAGCGGATGTGAAAGAAAAGAAAACACACCTTTGCTCATAAAATGATAATACAATGGAAACACATCGCGTTCGCATGAATGTTTGACTTAGTCAATTTAGCAAACGCGATTCCAAATTAATGCGCTATTCTTTTATGCAGTGTAATTCGGTCAAGCGTATTGTAAATATTTGATTCACAGTATCAGCGAACAGCGAATCAAGTGACCGATACTGCGACGGTACAATCGCGTGGTTACGTTCGCCACAATGGTGCGTCGCTGGAGTATTTCATAATTATTTCCTGAGTTGAAAGCACTAATGTTTCGCTGTCACACGATAGCGCAATCCCACCAAAGCACAATCAAACGTCCGCCAAATTGCCTGCAAATCGAATTATCGCATAATAAATTGTCAGCTTTGGTTTATTTATGCATTAATTTATATCATTTTTGTCACAATTGGCATGCCAAAATGTAGTTATGCGTGACGTTTGTTACAGGACATCATCGCTAATGGACCAGGAATGGTGTTTCATGTCGTCAATCTTATCGTCATGATACTGATGCCAATGGTCGTTATTCATGTCAAAGAATCAGGATTCAGTTTAAGTAAGTTCATTCTGTATAAGCAAATTATATATTATATATATATATATATATATATATTTAATTCATGTTCTTGCACGTCACAAGTGACAATCCAAGTACTTCGCATGAAACTGCATTTTAATGACAATATCGAGAGTAATTCTTCTGTATTTAATGCAAATTTGGCTATTTTATATAACGACCAAAAACATTTAACTGATTTTCCATAACGCTTTATGTGTTTTGGAACATGAAGGTACTATATGTACGTTCGTTAATGAATTATGTAGCACCATTCGACGTGATTATAAAATTATGTAGTACTGTGCAATTTCCCAAATTAAAATGATACTTTGTTATGTCACCCACATTTCACCATGTCCTTATTTTGACGAGAAGGTTCAGTATATTATTGTATCCAATCAAATTAATGCAATTAAATAATATTTTAATAATTTTTCGTTGCATAATCAGAAAGCTTCAATTAACAAATATTGCAAATAGTTGATACAACATATTCTATGAAAAATTAACGTAAGTACATAATACACTTGTAAAAAATGTTTAGATTAAAAATAGAATTTTCTTGAAATCATACTAAATTACATGATTATATCATGCTAGTTTTTGGAGGAATATTTTACTTAAATGATCATGACATTTTACCCTTAAACTGGATTTTAATAATTTTTCAACTTGAATACGAATGTCGAAAATCGTTAAAAAAATATTAAAAGAAATTACATTTTTATACTATTTTTATATGCATATATATATTTAATGATCCAAATTAAAAGCAAATGATGTTCATGTTAATATTAGGAAACTTTAATTTAGATGTATACACCCAATTTATCTTTATTCCATGTGTAAAAAACATAATATATATAAAGTTTCATATAAAAATAACTCTTCATACGCAACGATAAAAAAGTATACTTTATTCAGAATTTGTTCCGTTTCATATTTAAAACTTGTTTTTGTGTAAGCCAAATCTAGACTAACTAGGTGAAAATATAGAGCTTTATCTCCAGTGGGAATTTCGAATCGAAAAATATTTCGGAAAAAGTACCTTGTATTTGAAAATTACTGTTTTATGTCTAAACAGGTATGCTATTTTTTATCTTTTCGAGGATTAGATATATAGTTAATAATACGTATAAATTGCGCTTAACGTGTAGTCGTAATACTAAACAGTGTTTAAATGCCAGCGTTGTTCCATGGTGGGTGATTATTGACATATAGCCGCCAGTACTGGCACAGTCTTTCCCTAGTGAAAATTTTTTACATGAGATAATTACATAATTTATGAGACAAATTTGAAGTTTGTTTCGTCCAGGGTCAGTTTCGTTTATTTTATAGTAAATTTTCAACAATATTTTTCTCTATGTAGTAACCAGAGTAAACATATTTTCTAGTTTTCAAAAAAGAATGGATTACTTTATCTATATTTGTATTGCTAGCAACTAATTAGCAAAACTTGCTAGGATTAATTGCGATTAATTATACAATCTTCTAATCGCAATTACGAAACAAATAATGTTTTTTTATATATGTGTTAATTAACCCATTAATATAAGTAATCATATTTACCTCTAATAACATATTAGTATATTATTATTAAATACTACATTTTTAACAATAGTCACCCTTCCAAGTAATGGTTGTTGTCTACGTAGCTTCTTAACTTTCCCTCCGCTGCGTGCCGCCGTTGCTCCACCCCCTCCCGCCATGCGCTGGAATATCTTCGATGCTATTTTGTTCGTTTTGTCCTAAACCGACTTGTTGTGGTTCACCTTAGTTTTCAATGATCAATTTCTGTCCAATATATCGATAGTTATACTGGACTAGTTCATGTCTAGATTACTTAACACGCCTTGAGTAAATTTTAATCAGTAAAATTGCATTTAGTTTTTCTGGTTAACTCATCTGCAGCTACTTGCTAGTTTGAACCAGATTAATTCACCTGAACTAGGTAAAACTTGCCAAATTTTTACTTTGGATAATATTTTACTTTTTACAAAAATTGTTTATAAAAATTAATGATCAGTTTAATAAGATCAGATATAAAATAATATAATCTACAATATTAATCTGAATTATAATATTTCTAAACTTTTATAAAAACTGTCATGTCATGTTCATGTCTTCATTCCTCTTACTTATATAATTTTCTAATCCCAATTATGATAACCAATACTAGAAATTTTAACTTTTATTGATACGTGTATTAACAACAATCGATTAATACAAACAACGCATATTTACCTGGAAAAACATATTATTATATTCTAAAAAAATATTAAATAGCGATCACCCATCCAAACTGCGGTCATCGTCTACATTGCGTATTGTTCCCTCCGCTGCGTGCCGCTGTTGTTCCTACCATTAGGCGCTGAAATATCTTACGATCAGAGGAGTGTAACTGGCCAAAATTATCGGTACGATAAAATCTCATTCGCCAGATAGCGCTGCGTAACGTAATTTTATATAAAAACTAAGAAATTAAAATAATAAAATAGGAATGTTACATTCTTAAGAGAACTATAACTAGGATAAGAGTTTAAAATAATGATTTACAGTATGAAGGTCAAAATTCAAGTTTTATTTATTTTTGAAATATTTTACATTAATATTATTTTATTTTTTTAATTTAATCTTGATTATTTAAATGAAATTAAACTCCATTTAATTGCATTTCTTGGAAGATATTTCAAATATGCATCGCCTAGAGCAGACAGTAAATGTTAAATGTCTGTATTTCTTTTATAGCATAATGTTTAATTTGATATACATTTATAATTTTTTGTTTATAATGTTGATCAAATTTATAAAGTTATATTTTTACATGATTCGATAAACCGTTTGCAGCGCCTTCACCGCGTGATATTTTTGTGGAACTGTTTTACAATAGTATTAATGAAATAGTTTCATAGGGTTGCTTGTGTACGATGTTATTTTGTTAATTTTGTCATAAGCCGACTTTCCAACTAAAAATTTGGTAAGTTTTGTCTAGTTTTATGAAAGCGCTACGCTGGCTGAGGTTATACTGCATTGGCAATACTGCAATCGAATTCCGAACACATTGATTGCAGTGTTACCAGTTTTCTCGGATCGAAATTTTGTACGGCACGAGAACTCAAGAATACGGGCCCTGGATCAAATTAGCAAGTAGCTCCAGATGCGTTCACCAGAAGAACTAAACGCTGTTTTACTGATGATAATCTAGTGAAGGCATGGAAGATATAAATTGAATATTATATTAATGGGTTATAACACACGTTTCCTTAACATACGAAATTTTATTTGGTGTTATCGTCATTGCGATTAGAAAATGATATAAATAATAGGAATGGCAAATGAAATACAGTTTATAAGAGTTTTAAATAAGTATTAAATGAAATTAAATTTAAAATAATTTATTTATTTTATTTATTTAAATAGAATTTACGGGAATCACCCTTTACAATCAATGAGAAAAATAAGAAAAATAAAAGCCGTGTCAAGAAAGTCGTGAAATAAAATCAGATATAAAAGACAAAAATTCGTTCAGCACGAATGAAAGATGTTAGGAGTCGCGCAGCATAGCATTAACCTGAATACACGCTCAACAGAGTCTTTGTATAAAAAATTGGAAGAATAGTGAGTAGTAGTAAAAATTGCAGGGTTACGTAAGGATATGTAGTACTGGGAGAAATTAATGTAAGGAGATTGTAGGGGAAGGTTACAGTTAATTAATTTGTACAAGAATAAATAATCGACGTGTAAGCGCCTCGACTGCAGGGTCCATAAGATTACACGAGTTCAACACAGGGGTCAGGTAATGGTCAAAGTGATCAATAACGTTACCACTTTTACGGGCATAATTTCTCAAAAATCTCCGTTGAATCCTCTCGATAGCTATAATACCATTTTCGTAGTGAGAAGACCATACTACAGAGGTATATTCTAACATTGGTCTCACCAAGGATATATACAAAAGTTTGTACGTTGAGGGATTAGAAAATTTTACGCTGTTTCGGTTTACAAAACCTAGATTTTTAAATACCTGATTGGAGATGGTATCGATATGATGGTTGAAGGAGCCATCAAAAGAGTAGTAATGATCTCGTATCCGTAGTACAAATTCAAGCAACGTACCCTCAATATTGTACAGATGAGAGATGAGCTGCCGTTTCCTTCTAAAGTTAACGATTTTACATTTACGAACATTGAGCGTCAAATGGTTCCGACTGCACCAGGCTGAGAGCTCATCCACATGAGATTGAATATTGAGAGCGTCGTCAGCATTAACTACACTATGAAACAACTTAACATCGTCCTTGTACGTTAATATTTCACAAAATTTGATGTATTGTGGTAAATCGTTAATAAACACGTTGAACAAGAGAGGGCCAAAATGAGAACTCTGAGGTAACTAGACTTAGCATAGTCTACATTCGACAAGGCCGAGTTTACATACACTATGCATTTACGATTACTCATATAAGATCGGTGTCATGAGAGAATGGAGTGAGCAAAGCCCAGTTTTCATTTCGTGTAGGATTAATGAATGATCGACCTTGTCAAATACCTTTGAAAGGTCTGTGTAGATAACATCAACTTGCTTTTCAGGGTCTAAATTATAAAATAAGTACCTATTAAAATATATCAGATTAGAAGACGTAAGGAAAAAACGACGAAACCCGTGTAGATTATGGACGACTATTTATTCAATTAGAGGTCGAATTTTGCCTGTGACAATTTCTTCAAAAAGTTTAACAATATAGCGATATTTGGAGACATTGTGCTCGTCACCTGATTTATGAATTGGGTGTATTAGATGTTGTTTTCCGGATATCAGGAAAGTAATATTCAGTCAGGGAACGGTTAAAAATGGTATTAATAGGAATTGAACGGCTTTATTTCGTATTCTTCCAAAAATATTAGGAATACGATCAGACCCTGTACTGCTCTTTTGTCTTTAAGGGAAGAAAGACCATTGTAAATCTCAGTCAATGAAATCAATAAGTGGTTTAAGTCAGAAGATGGGAAAGAGATCGAGATCTAAGGGCTATGAGAAGGAGAGGAGTTAGAGGAATAATTCCTACTATAATTATAAGCAAATAAGTTCGCTGAATCCATGTTGTTCGAATCAGTTAAATTATCAAATGTGACGCATGTGGGGATTCTATTGCAATGTTTTAAGGAATTAATATATTTAAAAAAATATTTAGGGTTGTGAGAGAGATTTTTCAGTATTAATTATAAATTTATGGAAGAGAAATTTATAATAATTTTTTGTAATAGAACGCATTTCTGCATAGTTATGATAGTCAATTGAGATCCTGGTTAATTAGAAGATTTTCTGTAACCTCTTTTTCTCAAATATGTAAAATTTCAAAGTATTGTCAAACCATGTGGGGAAACTGTCACGTGAACAAGTGGTGAATTGGGGTACGAATTTATCAAATATTATATAAATGGTGTGGTAGAGGGTGGAAAGATAGTGTCAAGGTCAGGATCAGAAAGAAGTGAAGACCAGTTAACTGTGGTAAATCACAATGTTAATTACGTCATAGTCAGCTCGTTTAAAGTTGTAGAAGTGAGATGAGGGGTGACGACGAATATGATTATTCATAACAAAGTTAGAGATGTGAATGTCAAATGGGAGCGGAGGATGAAAATTATCAACGGGAAGATGGTGCGGCGATTATCTCTCTGTGTTCATTTGACTCTGAGCCGTCCCCGAAGAGCTCTAACAATTGCTCTGCCTTTTCCTTCGAGATCATTTCCACCTTGTCCGAAAACTTTTCCGATCGGATGACTCGTGGCGGGCGCTTAACGGGTGGTATCTCAATAGGAGTGAGACACACGCCATGGAACTTCTGGGCGTCTTTTCGGGGATGTCGGAAATAATCCCCTGTCTCGGACGGGGGATAAGGAAGCCAACAGAGAGGCTAGATCGGCGTTTGATTCCTCGATCATCCTTTCTGTGTCCTGTATTTGGTAGTCCAGACCATCCAGAATGCGCCTGGCCTTTCGACTCTGGAATTTTACTCCTGCCCTCGCTCTCTTTCGTTTGTTCATTAGTATGTATATAAAATAAAAAAGGACTATGAAAAAAGAGTAGATTAAATTTCGCGAATTACAAGCGCGGGATATGTGTTAAAAAGCCCCCAATTCCCTTTCGAGACGAGCTCATGAAGCGCCGTCTATCGGTCATCCGGGGACCAGGAGAAGCATCCCCAAGCGGAGGAATTATCCCTCGCGTAATTGCAGCGTGTTTCTAGGGCGGATCTGGGAATTTTTTTTGCAACGCGGATTCTAGTGTTTTATTTACGCAGTATCATCGCTCCATATGTTTTTTCAGTTGATTTATGTGGTATTTTTGCCCGTTTCCCCTATAAATTTGATCGGATGAGACCTTTTTGATGGTCCTTCTCTTATTTCGCGTTTTTCGGTTGTTTCTTTAGTGTATTTTTCCTGATAAGCGCGTTGATTGGCTAAAACGTTGTCGTCGCAAGTTTCACGGATAGATTTCCATTCGCCCGGTCATAATAAGGTTAAAAAAGTTGCAAAATTGGACATTACAGATATGGCTTATTAAACATGAAGTGGTGTATTAGGGGAGGAAGATAAGGATAAAACGTCATCAACGTATTCCAAGAGATTAATGGTAAGTTAAAATCACCCAGTAAGAATAATTTAAAAGGGTAGGAAATAGCACAATCAGAAATATCGATCAAAGAACTATAAAAATGAAGGGGGACAGAGGCGGGAAATATAAGGTCGAGAAAATATATGTAAAGTGCGCAACCTCCAATCTGATAGCAACAATGTCGAAGTCACATCGAACGAACAAAAGTAGTTGACAATTTAGTCTTTGATGCAATAAAATCAGCACACCATCATCTCTACGCAATGGTTAATCGAATCTGAAGACATCATAGTCAAAAGGACCAAGTTCCATGTTTGACACATCGCCATGCAACCAAGTCTCAGTGAGAATGATTATGTCGTAGTTAGATTGTAATGCAAAGTTTCGAAGTTCTTCAAGTTTGGTGCGAACATTCTCATAAAAAATAGTCAAATTTTAGTCACTCGGTTAGGGGTATTGTCGTTCGATATTTTTAGATTATTTTCCGTGAAGACTGTTTTGAGATGAAAAAAATCTTTTTCGCATCCGAAACAGAATCGAAGCGTAACTTCAGTCGGCGTGGCCTATTTGCTTGTGGGCGTCCGAGACGCTAAACGGATAAAGAAGTGACTGAATTAAAAGATCCAATCAGCTCGTTCACTACAGACAGGTCCTCAACTCCACCGGGATGGTTCTCCTCCAAATTGTACAAAATAATATTGGAGGCACGATGTCTCTCATCCTTAAATTCGCTAATAATGGTTTGTTGGTCTTTAGCTTTGTCGAGTTCAGTAGATCTGTCAGCCTCGAGCATACCAGACTCTAAATCTAGAACCTAGTTGATTCAGCATATGGACTTCACTTTGTAGACGTGTTAACTCACTTCTCAGTGCATTTATTTCGGCCTTAAGCTCTTCTTTGCAATCAGAAATTTGTTTTATTAAATAGATTGTCCAAGCCAGCTTTAACTATTGGTGTATTGTTTGATGGAGACGACATCAACCTTGAGCACAGGGATGAGGATCTTCTCTTGCCACAACAAAGGTCAAAGGAACCATTATTTAAAACAGGTTTTTATCACAGTGCACGTGATAAGAGTCTCGCATTTCTTGCAGAGGATACCCAGGCGAAAAAATCCAGAAGGGAATCCCAAATAGGAAACCGGATGGGATCCCAGTTGGGAAACCAGAAAGGAATTTGGCCAGGAATCCAGAAAGGAAATAAAAATTGTTATTAAAATGAAAAAAAAACAGTCAAACAAAGTTTGAACAAGAATTGAACTCTTGAGCTATCACATACACACCCAAGCCCGTAACCGCACGGCCACGGCCAATATGTGAACAATAAATGAGTGTGAGAATGACTATCAGAGTGCTTGTAATTTCAGCCGAATTTCCCAAATGGGAACCCAGATAGGATCTCTAATTGCTGTGATAGTCATTCTCACACTCATGTGTTGTTCACATAGTGGCCGTGGCCGTGGCCGTGCGGTTACGAACTTGGGTGTGTAACTGACGGTTTCCAGAGTTCGATTCTTGTTGAAACTTGGGTGTTTTTTTATTTCAATAACAATTTTTATTTCCTTTCTGGATTCCTGGCCAAATTCCTTTCTGGTTTCCCAATTGGGATCCCATTTGGTTTCCTACTTGGGATTCCCTTCTGGATTTTTTCACCTGGGTACGCTTTTGACTGGATTTAATTATACTGCGACTTGAATTGCATTCCCCAGTCGTAGACGTAATGATAGTGATTAGTAAGTCTGTCCACCAGATGAAAAACTCAGTCTCAAGCACCACAGAGAGAAGGAACTGAAACCGGTGCTATTCAGAACGCTTGGGTCGAAAGGTTGGTAGTACTGATGGCCAATATGCTGTCGTGTGAGTGAGAGCGAGACGAGTATTAGTGTATGTCTGCGTGTTAAAAAAGAAGATGCTTTATAAAAAATGTAGAACATAGCTACAAGCAATACAGGAGGCTTCCAGGAATACTCCTGAAGATGGTGAAATGACTAGATGAGCAGGAAACAAGTCCAAAAACCACCAAGGAGAGCCAATTAGAAGTGAGGTTAGCTGGTAACCGTTAAACATGAGTATTGTAATATCGGCTGGGCCAAGACAATTAAAGATTTAATTTTGCATTTAAATGCACGCCAGAAGGCCCAAATATGCTGCAACAGGTGAAAGCTCAAAAAAAAGAGTTGAATATCACTGCCGAAATAAGAATAGTAAATGTTTAAAATAAAATGAAGTGTACGTACTCACGGTATAATGTAGTATAATAATAGTTATTTTTATGTTTAAAAACTGATTATTGATTTTTTATATAAAAAGTTTCTAGACTGAGAAAATTACTAGCTATCGCCATTCAAGTGGTAACCTTTACCATGCAAAGGGTACCTAATACTATTTAGGTGGTAAACAATACCATTTAAGTGATAACCATCACTACCTATTTTCTCAGTGTAATAAAAAAATATTATATAAATATTTTACTTTTTATATTCATAATAATTTTATTCCATGACTCTTAACGATAATAGCCAAAATAAGAGGAATTTAACTTAATAGTATTTTATAATATATATCAGGCATTGACCAGTAAATGTACAGTTAGTGTAATAACGCCAGTTCAGATTAGTTAGATTCAGATTAGATTAATTTCCCACCCATTATTGTAAGTTACCCTTTTATAATTTTAAACACAAAATAAATGTAATCTTATTATAAAAACAACGTTATTTTATTCTTGAGAATCCTTACATCTCATATTCTAAAGTCCTTTATAATAATTAAAAGTATTTGTAACGTCAACCGTGATATATTAAACAGATTTTTGAAGAACGTTTACCAAGCAAGTAACGGTGGTGGTCTGCGTTGCTTAACTTCCCTCCGCTGCGTGCCCCTGTAGCCTCCCACCATGCACTGCAATGTGTTCGAAAACTATTTTTTATTGTTCGTTTTTTGTATGGTTTTGTCATAAGTCGTCTTGGAGGGTTATTTTTGAAACGCGACGATCGTCGTCTTCGTTAAGCCACGACAACCTGTAAAACTGACAACGTTGACACTGAGACTTCTTAATGCCAACGCGCAACGTTGCCAGTTATCAAGTTCGTCGTGAACTGACGACGTGCGGTTCACACGAGTTGTCAATGATCAATTTTTGTCCAAAATATCGATAGTTATACAAAAATAGTTGACGTCTAAGTTATCTTAACAAGCCTCGATTAGATTTTGATCATTAAAACTGCGTTTAATTTTTCTATCTAGCCAATCTGGAGCTACTTGCTGGTTTGAATCAGATTAGTTCACCTCACTTCAGCTAGCTTAGCGTCTTTACAAAACTAGATAAAACTTGCTAAATTTTTACCTGGGATATATATATATATATATGAATTGTATATTATTTTTAAAATTCCAATTAAAAGGTAAATTTGCAGACTTATACTGATCTTTGTTCTAAAGTTGATATGTTTATTGTTAACTTACAAATAATAACTGTACATTAAAAGTTCAATATGAATGTTTAAAAAAATACTGCTTTATGTTATTTTTTTTTATTAAAAGATATAACCGATTTCCCAAATTTTCCTACTGTTTTCTTCCAAATTACTATACAACAAATGTATACATATAAAAATGTTTCAGCTCACAGCTACTGTTAGTTATAAATTTATACATAAACAATAAATAATTGTATTTATTTTGTGGTATGTAAATCATAATTATTCAACGACTGATTTAGATAAAACATGTATGCCTCCTAAACCAATATTGAACCTGATTTGCAAATCTTATAAGATGTACAGTGTCGTTTCGAGAACAATTTATATGCTTCTTTTGCATTATCTAGACAATATGTAGTAGAATCACGTGTTAATATCTACAAGATATATATAGAACACGTAAAAATGTTAACTACAAATCATTTTTAGAACGTGAGTCTGAAGTTTTGAACGGCATGGTATGAAAACTAAAAATACAAATTATAATAAATCTTTCATTCACAACCGAAACGAAATGTTAAATAATAATAAAATGATAATTATTATATTATGCATACTATGTATAGAATAATCTTACATAAATAATTTTTCGAGATTAACTAAGCCGATTTGATCCACGTTAAATCTCAAATAGACTTCCAAAGTCAAAGTTATACACGTAAAATACACATTTCGAGCTTGCTTTGAGAACAAACGAATTGCAACCACGAATCTCATATGAACTTCGTTAGATCCTACTTTTATAATTTTTTTTCACACGTACATAAAAAAGTGTCATATTTGTAATGTACTCAATTTTACGATGATTTATTTCGTTTTGCTTTATTATTTATAATATTTTAATTTATTTCACTTATTTAATAATTTATTATATAATATTAATACATATATTACTGTTATTTATAAATTGTAGAAGAGATGTAAGAGTTTTTATATTAAAAACAAAATATGAAAAATAATTATGTATTGAATTATATGTTTATAACTTTATATGTGTGAAAAATATATTTTTTAATGATAAATATGTTTATTTAATATTATATATATATTTAAATTAGTTTCACAAACAATTGATGATAAATTACTAAATTGAGTTTACACCTATATTATAAACTTCATTACACAGAATGGATATTTGTTACACTGCTTCTAAGAGCTAAACGAAGACTCAAAATCAAGTAATTTTTGTGGAGAGACCATTTGTTTTTCAAAATCAATCAATAGACACAAGTTTATCCTCAGGCATAAATGAAAATATATTGAGCCTCGTAGAGATTTACTTGAGTATATAAAAAAACATAAAAATTTGTATAATAATTCGTTGAATATTAAATTCATAAATAAATGTTATTCTATAATAAGTTTTTATAATTTTTAGTATACTAAAATTATCTTAGGTCATATATTTAATTGTATTTCCGTAACGCAATGTTCCTTTGAAGTATAGTATAAATTTAAATATTCCATATATTATAGAAAACAATGTAGCAAAACGGTTGTGCCATCCTTCATGATTATTTGTCACGGGCGCGTACACAAGGGTGTCTGAGCACCTCCATTTACGGGAGAAAATTCATTTTCATAAATTGATAAATTAAATTTTTTTCAAATGCATATTCTTACTCCAATAAATTATAAAATATGTAGAACTAATTTCTTTAATACATGATAAATGGTCAAATAATTAAATAAAGCTTTGTAATTAATAAATTTTACTTTTAATTATACTAAATTGACTTACTTACATATAAATCATTTAGTAATCACATTGGTTATTATTTATATATGATAACATTAAAATAAATTTATATTGATATAAAATATTTTCCATAATGTTTTCCACATAATACGAATATATAACATAGATATATATTTTGAATTTTGAAAAAACATTTGTAAATATTTTTACTATATGTTTAATATCTTAAAAATTCTTTATAAAATTGATAATAATTTATTAAAATTGGTCAAATATATATTTTGTCGGACATTCGATCATGTGCGATTTCAGCGGTTATTTTATTTTAAATATTCAAAATATTTACATATTAAATTTCTCCAAAATATACATCATTAATGTTGTTAAAGATAATAAAATGTGACAATTATCTGCAACGATCTTTAAATTATTTACTTAATAAAAAAAACATAATATTTACACGAAATACTAAATATAATAATTCAGTATTTAAGAGAATATCTTTCATACTAAAACTTGTGATTTATACAACATATACTTGTTTTGTTTCAAAATATGATCATTAGTATGTTTATTATTAAAGAACGAAAAAAAATAAGTTAATCAAAAACTTCATGTCAAGATTTAAACTAGCTTTGAACCTGACTAGAACCAATTGTTTGTCAGCCTTAAACAGTTCCAATATTCTAGTTCTGTTTGTAAAGTAACTTTGTGTCAGTATTGGCATTCCAATCTCTGGAGTCGATTCAACTCTGGTCAACTTTAGTGAACTCTGATATTTTTCTTATTTGATATAGATTTGATTCGTTTTATTTTGATATATTAGGTTCCTTTATTTTTTATACATAAAAGTGACTTAACATTCAATTGTTATTTATATTTTCGATATCGCAATCTCGAATAAAATTCTTAACACCATCTTTTATTTACATTTCACATTTGTTATTTGCGTTCTATTATTTTTCAAACAAACATTGAATAATGTTATTTCTCACACGTTTCCATCGTTGTTTCCTAAAGTCTCGTCTTCTCTACCGTTTTACCTGTTGTTTATTTCTTTCGAGCCATATCCCAAAGGCATATTCTTCTAGATTGATTTTTTCTTCTACCAACAAACAAGCGAGGGAAAAATTTCATCAATTATAGTTTATTTATTGCATTATGAAGTTTTGCTAAATGTTTTTCTCTCACTCCATTGAGTGGACAGTAGAATATTTTTAATTGCTTCTCTCAGTATATGCTGCTGTTCTGTATATAACTTTTTGCATTATTATTGTAGACTCGTATATTAGCTGCATAATGTTAGGCTGCGCGGGTATCATAAATGGATAGAAATGACAGTTCGCAAGTGCGCAAGAAAATATCGTTGAGCTCTCTTGTAAAAAAAAACGATTGTGAAAAATGTTGAAAAACATTGAAATAGCTTTTAGAATTTGCCAGTATAAGCTCGATACGTACTAAAACGTGTGGAAATTAGTTCGTTGTAAAATAAAGTAGCACGAGATGATACATTGCGAGGAACAAATTTAATTAAAAATATTATTTAATCGCACAAATGGCACTTTAGTAAGAAGAAACGAACAGTTAACAATAGACGCAATGTAGATACACAGAGACTAAATCGAGTTGCGTGAACATATTCAATGTGTGACGCTTATATAAGGGCGTGCATCACACTTTTCTGTTCAAAACGATACAATATTTTTAAGCACGGAGTTTAAAAGTTTTTCGACAAAACATTATAATGTATAGCACATCCCTTGTCGGAAGAGCAAACATTCGACGGCTTTTATTGCATTCGCAGGTTGTTGCTAAAGGCATGACTGAGAGAAGAAAGAGAACACACGCAATATACTCGATTTTCTCGTTGATCTAGTTTGCTTATTGAGCCATAATCGAAAAAAGTACACGCGAAGAAGCTCTTTCCTGGAATCGATCAACTGTTACAAATGTATCAGTTATTATTTCATTATTTATTGTATAATCTATGCAAATAAACGCTCGTACGGGTTTGCCGGTTGTTATATTATTTCGTTCGAAGTAAATTACATTTTTAATTCAAAAAAAAGTATGACATTGTCAATTTATAATAACTCATGAATTATATATTGTAATTTGCTTACTTTACAGGCAATTGTCTTCTATTGCTAGAATTAATGATATATATGAATATGTGGTACGTTTGCTAATTAGTCTGACGAATTAAAGCTTCTAACGCACATTATCAAATTTTCTTCCACTTCGTGTTTAATATCGAATGGATTTAAAATCACAATAAAAACATTTCCACGTCCTTTCATAGAAGAAATTCTAGCTCTGATATTTCAGGCAATAACGTCTTTAAAGCACTTCAAAAATCGTTCGTGATACGTTTTAAAATATATAAATATTTAGCGATACATTTAATATGCATATATAATATTTTGTTTAAAATTTCATATCAAATGGCAGTGTTATTATGAATATACAAACAAGTTCGCTGACATCAAAGCGTAGAAATATTCAAATATATACAATATAGTCTTCCATCGAAAAATATATATTTTTAATGTTATTCTTTGTCCGACACCCTTCTTTTAATCAAGATAAATAATTTATATGATACTATGGTGCAATCATAATTATACGTTTCGAAACAATGAAAGATTAAATTTCTTTATTAGAGCTGCGCAAATATTGTGTTTATACACAAAATAAGTAGTCGACACTTGTTTGCCGAAGTTGCATTGAAAAAAATTTAGCCTTGAAGGTACTTGTGTAAAAATGTGATTGCTTTATACAATTCAAAATAAAATTATAGAGTAAACATCTGTATTGAGTTAGTACGTTCTTTGGAATGAGTGTTCTTAAGACTTCTCTAAAGTTGAAGGACTTGAAAAGACCGTAAAAGTACAATATCTGTACTTTAGGAATTCCACAATCTTTCGAAACATAAATTTGTCTCTTTTCATAGACGCTTAAAACGTTTCGTTTACACTCACATAGCATTTACATGAATGCACTGCACTGTACGTACTTAGATCTGACACTGGATAAAGAAAATCTAATTTTGTATGCGCTTATCACACTTTGTAATCATTTCGCTTATTATTTGTTACTAATTGCGCAATAATTTCTAAGTTTATATTTGATTTCATCTTTTAAAGTGAATGGAGTGAACGCAAATAATAAGTAAAATTATAGAAACCGTCATTATTTTGTTTGTAAAAAGTATAACACTTTAAAGGAAATATTTATAAAACTGAATCGGTCGGTAGATGTCATAGTAGAATTATAGGAGAAATAAGCGTTAGCACGAGCAAAATAAAGACTTCTTAGAAAAGGATACAAAATACGCAAGATTTCATTCACGTAGAAGAAAATAGTTGCAAATACAGTCATATTATTTATTTTTAAATCATCTTTTATAAACGGTAGAAACATTGTCTTTAACTTTAAAAATAGATTCTAATATTAGAAAACTGTGTCCAATACCATTTGTGTGTGTGTGTGTGTGTGTGTAAAAAGAAGTTACTATTGTTATATTAAAACTTGAATTTGCTCTATATCTTATTTTGAGCGCGATTATTTCTACACCATAAATAATGAATGGTCACCAAATTAGTTACACTGAATTATTTGGCATCTGTTAACCCAGAGTTTCTGAAGTACAATTTTCTGTAAAAATTTGCAGAAGTTGTTCTCGTTCTCTTAACATAGCATTTCATTAAATGTGCAGGAATAGATAATCGAGTTCTTTGGCATTATCATTGTCTGTAAACTGTTCCTGAAGAGTAAAACAAAGAAAAGCTATTTTCTGTTCTAATTTTGGAATCCGTCGAAACTCTTTCCTGTACGCCAACGAGTAGTTAACCAAACAGGTTGGCTTAACTCCAAGCGTCATTCCATATGTAAATACATTCTCGCCCGATACGGGAATAATGCTGCATAGGCACACACGTACTTAGGCTTGTTACGGTTAACAGAATTCGCCGCTTTCCTTTAACTCCATGAAAAGCATTCGCGAATTTCGGCTGTGACATTTCACGCCGGGCTTAACTTTCCGCATTGCAAATAGCCGTGAGTTGGAAGAAAGTGCGTTTGGTCGAAAAATGTGCGGATCGTAATTCATCTACTTGGGTAACAAATGTATAAATACAAAACGAAGCGATGAAACTGGCGTTATGAAAACCACAATACGAATATTATCATATAATAGTCAGTAATTTGTTGAATAAATAATAGAGTCGCTTAAATTGATGAGAACAAGTTTAGAATTTTGTTGCAACTTTACATATCGTAGAACAAACGTATTTTGCATTTTGAATTATGTTAATAAAATTCGGAAATAAGTTTATTAGAAATTGGTAGTAATATTTATGTTAATACACAATTATACAACAATGAAAAGATTAAATATATAAATATATTTTTAATTTTGTTTTACTTCAATAGTAATTGTTTTTTGATTTTAACGTTGTTCTTGCAGTAATAAAAATTTATGTTATATTATATTATGCTTTATTTACATACGGATTATAAATCCAATTATGAAAGATTATATAAAAGCAACGCGTCTATGACTTTATGGAGTAGAAAAATGTATAGTATAGTTAAATTTTAGTAAGAAAAGTTTACAATAGAATTATTCAAGTATTATTATATTAAAAAGTAACGTTACAAAAATATTTATATTACATTAAATTAAAAATTTATTATTTTATATTATATTAAATCTTATAAGTTTATTTATACTATACGGTAACAAAATGTAATTCAAATTATGGATTTAATTTTTATAACTAAATACAATATTTCAACTTAAAATAAATGTAAAATGTCTATTTATTGACCTTTAATATTAAAGTCCCTGTATTGATCCATGTAAATATTAAATTTGGTTTTATAAACAGTAACGTTTTGTAGTTATAATCGATATATATATATTAAAATGATACTTATATAATTATGAATATATAATTATTAAAATAATTTTAAGATAAAAATTTTAGAATACAAATAATAAGTAATAAGTGAAACTAATAAATTGTCGCAGTAGAGTATAACTCGTGTAGTGAATGTAATTTTTAGTTTATAGTTTATAAATTCCTCCTATATCGTATGATAGTAGTCTCGTTTTCAAAAGTTTCATAACTTCAAAATGAGTTTTAAATGATTCCAAAAGTTAGAAAATCTTTAAAATTACTTAACGTAAGTAAAACAAATGATGATTACAATATTTTAAACAAAGATTATTGTATATTTATGCAAACGTAATGATGAAATTATCTTAGCATATTGTAAAACTAAAATTGACCTGAAATATTAATACTTTAATAAATCGTAAATTAATACCAATAAAACAAACATTATTTTTCTAACTAACAAAAAATTAAGTGATAAATTATTAAATTTTACTGTCAATGTAAATTGTAATTTTAAGTTTACATTATCATTTTATCTATTTCTGTTACTAATCTTATAAATTAAGATAATAATAATAAAATTTATTGTATTTAATGTTGAACCACAAATTTTTATATCAATAATTTGTACAACATTGAGTACATATATATTTTAAAGAATTCAGTGACCGAATCATTGAAGTTGGTGTATTTCGATAATACATCTTTCAGAAAAGAATCCCACAAACACATCTAGAAGAAGGATGGCCAGGATTAGGCAAAGCTTGTTTAAACTAGACAATTAAAAGATCGTAATATACGGACAGAGAACATGCGCTGCTGCGGTAGACAATGTAATTGTCAACCCCGCAACACGGTAATAGCTGCATTACCCGGAAAGCTAATGATGCTTAGGCACACAGCTGTTATGCGTTCTAGCATGCGCAACATAGTTACGTTAGCGTTAAGATATAGTTTTGCTGGTATTAAATGCACTTGACGTGCATGCTAATTTGTCGTTGCCATTATACCGCTTTATTAAACCTATGTCAAAGTTACGCATGTGAAATAATCTTTAATTTTTATACATATTTTGCAATGCGGTTCGTGTAAAATGTATAAAAAGCAGCAAAGGATTGTCATCAAACAAATTGGCCCATGCTTTTGTGCAAATAAATATAGAAACGGAAATGTTAACGAAATATTTGGATACCTAAACGTTCCAATGAATATAACTCGATGCACCGTGATAGGTTTGTAATGGAAGTTTCAAGGTTTTATATAACCCTGCATTTTTTTGGAACATTTAACCCGAGACTCTAAGAACAATCGGATTTGTTTTGATTGTTCGATTTCAACGGCATTACTATTGATTTTCCGTTACTGAAAGACATTTTGGGCTTTAGTAGAATGGTAACTGTACTTGTAAACTCGAAATTGTAGAAAATAAAAATTATTTGGCAGAAAACGCCATTCTCAAAACTTTTTCGAACTTAATCACGTATTTTGGTAAAATAAATTGAACGAGGATCTGCATGCTTCCGACACTTGTCCGAACAAGCAAAATGTGCTAAACTTTTTACTAATTATATTCCATTCATATACTCTGTCTTTCAGTTCTCCAGTTTCAGTCTTGATTTCTTTAAATAGCCAAAGTCACTTAAACTTTTTTAAATTGATATAAGTCCGGGCGAAGCGCCATATCAAAATGTCCGCATTATTGTATGTAATATTCAAAGTTTTCGAAAATCTTCAAAGTGAAATAATTTGCATTGCTATCAGACGCGATCGAAGACTCAAGGAGAAATCTTCGCGTTTCTGTGACGAATAAAACTGCTTCAAACGTGATTCTTAGCCCAGTTCTTCGAGAGTTTTTCCTCAAGCGAAATTTCAATTGCCATCTTAATGGCAAATTG
Source organism: Psilanteris sp. ZL-2020 (assembly GCA_022817085.1). NCBI lineage: Eukaryota > Metazoa > Arthropoda > Insecta > Hymenoptera > Scelionidae > Psilanteris > Psilanteris sp. ZL-2020. The sequence goes on from JABFQC010000672.1 coordinate 23,707, forward strand.
TTGAAATGAGGAATCTGTCCCTGTCGTCTGCAAACTTAAATATGTTTAATTTACTGCCGCAGACAATAATCGATATCAACCGATAAGAATTATAGCCATGGAAATATACTGATCGAAGGTATTATTTATATGGATATTTCACCATAAAAATTCGGCTGTTTTGTTATTTAAATTTCTTAATTTAATATGTTCATTAATAATATATATATATGGATATATATAACTTATATACATATGATATGCATTTATACGGTCGCTAATTCTTTATAAACACAGAGAGACACAATTGTTGAATTGACATTCTAGATATTAAAATTAGATTGTTAAACTACAGATGATAGCCGATTTAAATAAACATAAATATTCAATTCAATAATCAAGATTGTAAAATTTGTAGGGTATGTTTAATATGTCATTTAATATGACATTCGATTTACATAAATGTCGAATTGATATTTGAATTGTCGTCGCAGCTACAATCTATAATTATTAGATTTTATTTTATAATTATTAGATTTAATTTTAGATACTTAACGAAACTGTTTAGATATTTAATTCGACAATATTATTTCTTTTAGCGAACATAAACACAATTTGTATATGTTTTTAAACGTTTATATTAAATATCTTTCTATTTATATTTATTAATATTAAAGTTTGTAATAATGTACTTTTGAAATTATAGTATGTACATTGATTATTTTCTCAAAATAATTGCGTTATTTACATTTTATTTGTTACGTAATAAGCACTATGAATGTATGTTGCTTTAATTAACTCATGTTAATAACTTACCGCTGTGCGCTTCACAGTTTGACATCTCAGTTATAAAC
>JABFQC010000673.1:0-24536 GCA_022817085.1 Psilanteris sp. ZL-2020
CTCTAAGGATACATTCGATGCGGTCATTGATCTGGTCTTTTGAACCGAACTTGTTAGATATTAAAAACGAGCGAATTCGAGCTTTAAAAATGAAATCATTATTTGTATGTTTGATCAGGATAAAAAAAATTAACTTTTTCGTGAGTGTGAACTTTTTTAAAGGAAAATTGGAGAGACTTACGTAAAATTTAGGATGCAATCAAATTTACAGTGACTAGAATTTCGTCTAAAAATCGTTCCTTGATACCAGAATGAAATTTCCCTTACAATTTGTCTATACAAATTCAAATTCGGTCTGGGATGAAGTGTTGCTTATGAAGACCAGAATTATGGACGCAGCAGCTGTTGAATCGAATCACGGATTTTCCCACAATTGCAAATTAAGAATTTCGGACTTTAATCTGGACTGTAAAATATCTGGAGCAGCGCGGTCGTCGCGAGGCTTAGGGGACTACGTGCAAACCATAGGCCAAATGCGTCCTATAGAATCGAGGATCCGCCGTGTCTCCTGGGAAATGATTCCACTTTGCAAGGGCCAAATGGAAATGATCTCGGAATCACCGGCGTCTCTCTCGGGTCGTTCTTGGTCAAGTGTGATCACGATCGTTGAGAACTATCTATGTCCTGGAGGCGATCGGATATCTAATTCGCCCGCCTAACTCCACTCGAAGCTTCAATTCCTTTCCGAAAACTTTTCTCTAAATTTGCTGCAAACGAGTTGCAGCGTTTGCAAGTAACATGGTTAATTCCTTTTTTTGTGTCCATCCCATTTCGCCAAAATGTCGGCAAAAAATCCAAAGAACACGCCAGAGCGCAATTTTATATTTATAGCGTATTGATTTTCCGACGATGAAATTAATATCACTAGAGTTTCTGGTAGAATTGAGTCATTATTTCGTGGTATGGTTGTGCAAGATGCGAAGACTGGCTCTATCCAAGACTCCTTCGTAACCAGCAAATTGGACGTTGCCCGGAAACGGCGAGGAAGTAAGAAGGGTGTCGTCTTCGGACTCGCAACTCAATGTATTTCAATTCCAAATGTCCACAATTGAATGTAATTGCATCCGGCTTTGGTAATTTCAGCTTTTTCTGTCTCGTTAAATAAACACCTTTCGAAGGTAAAGACAAAGCCTGTTTTTAATCAAAAAACGTTTCAAATATTTAATTATAGCAATGATTTACTGTTGAATTCAGTCCCTCTATTTAGGACTTCCTCCGATAATGCTATATCACCTATATTATGATTGTATTGGATTGTGTGAACAAACCTTAAAAATGCTAATGTGTTTAAGCTCGTTCGGTTTGTTAAATTGGAAACATTGTCCATTAAAATGTCTTTACAAGGTTCATATAAAATAAATAAATAGTTATAATACTTTTAAAAGAATAATGTTTTATATAATATCAATTAATATTAATTAACTCTTTAATATTTAGGTACTACAATTTAATTTCTTGTTTATCTAGATATAAACTTTTATTTTCAACTTGTCAATTATTCGACAAACATTTCATTTTCTTTTCTTTTTTTATTTTTTCTATGAATATAATTATTAAGTATCTAATTAGAATTCGCGTGAAGGTAAGTGTGCATAAAATTCAATGCGCTATTGAATGATGCTAGCTCGTGACAGTTCATCAAATTGCAAGCTCCTGTGTGAGCCGGCGCTAAGGGGATATAAGGTTCTGAAGGTGGGGTGCGGATTGAAATGGCTTATTAGAGCCCCGGCAGCGGCTTGATTTTGCTTCTCAAGACGACCTCCGACCAACCGACGCCAGTCGTGCATTTTGCCACCTTGCTTCCTCACTTCCTTCCATTTATTTATGAACCCATACCAACCACCTTAGGTTTCGTCTAAGCGCACGCTGCGCGCAAAAAGTACCGTGACATCAGGGGTGGATGAATTCTGTAGCTGGTCTTTAATTTGTCACGTTGGATCGAAGGCAAACGACGTCGTTTAAATCACTCAGTTGATCGATTTTTAAACAAACTTCTATTCCCAACCCCAAGCTTATCAGGTCTCCGCAAATAAATTGAGATAAATGAAAGATCAAAATTACTGTTCTCAATCCGAAAACTGATTTTTCGATATAACTTATTGAACAATATACGTGCATATGTTAATCAACGTTCAAAATCGTCAAAAAACCAATTCCTATTTCTCTAAGACGAGATGCGTCTTGCTAAGGATGGTTATAAAAAATGTGGTTCGGTGCAATTTATATACCATATGTAATTGTTTCCATTTTATAATTTTTACAATAATAGATCATAAACTTGATTTGAATCTGACAGTAACGCTTTGATTGTATGTATATTTGCATATTTAACAGTTAGACAATTTCATAAATGTAACTCTATCGACTAATTTCGTGAAGCAAAATTAGGTATGATATATAACTGATGGGTGTATCACACCTTGATAAACTCCACTCTTTAAGACACGGTATACTCACTCCAAAATCAATATCAGATCTCAATTTTCTCACCACTTGAAAGTAACGTATCAAAATTTATTTGAAACAGTCAAGCGCGTTCCGATGAATTATTTAGATTTCATTTATCCAGAATTTAACACCACGCACGTTCTGTTTCTTTCTTTTACAAACCAGTATGTATATCCGACTGCAAATTAAACTACCAGAAGAAGTATTTTATAGAAGTAATTTTGTATTTGATACGCGTTGATAGAACATTGAAATTCACGATTTTGAGGCGCTTGCGATAGAATTCGACGTGGGGTCCCTACGGTTTTGTACTTCCTTACGCAAGAACAGGACCGCGTACAACATCCTTACAACCTGATTTTACGTGACACGCTCCCTGGGGGCCAGTTTTAAAATTCAACCCCATACGAGGCCTAAGGGTTCGTCCTACACGGTGTACATATCAATCCGTAGTTCAACACACATGGTCCTCATTCGTGTTAGTTTGTGAGTAGCGTATGTGTGTGAAATCAAGCTTTCTTCACGTTGCCAAGTTGTCACGCCGGTCAGACGACGCGCGACAGAATCCCGATCAAAATCAACGATTCGCGCATCCGTATTGACCGCGAGTATAACGATTAACCATTCGAACATGGATTTTGACCTTTTTGATCCCGAAAAAGCAACGCGGACACGAAAATAGTAGTGTAAATCCGCTGTCACAGACACTTACAGAGTTTGTCGGCGCGCTTTATCTCTCCGCATTTTTAAAATGCACGCAGCGTAATATAGAGATCCAAATATTACAGTCACGCGATGCATGCGCCGTACCAAAAAACGTAACGCGATAAATTACGTTGAATTAAAGTGATAATTCCGTTATGACGATATAGCAAAGAGACTTTCCATGTACATTACCGTCGCGTAACGCGCAATTTTTACTCGCGCATATTATACATAATTAACCGATCATTAAAACGCTTCTTTTGAAGAACCGATTTCGCTCCCTCGCGGCGACTGGAGGGGGCCGGAGGAAGGGGGCAATATCCGCGCTTCTAATTTGCAAACGAAACGCCGCCGCGCTCCGCGCGCGACGCTTAAGTGATACTTTTTTGTCCGCACCGTGGGGTGTTTATCTTTCAAAATAATTGTGGTAAACTTAACGGTAGCGAATGCTACGGCAAGGGTTGAATAAAAGACCCTCGATTTACATAATCCCGTCCAGAACAGAAGACATCCGTCTCGTAGCGAGCGCCGAGAGTTTTACGTTTAAGCGCGATAACTTTATCCAAGGAGATCTCGGCGTCGAATAGAATACACGTACACGAATAAATCCTGTATCGTGTCCTGCGGCGGAATTTCGGCGATGAGCTGCTTTAATTATGCTAAGTAACGTCTTTGGGAAGCGACGCCTCGTGGAGCACTACGACGGTCATAATATTTAATCACCACTCGTTTATTCTCCCTCGCAAGTTCGGGGCGTTAAAGTGAGCCCGCCGCGCTGACAGCGGCGTACGAGTCGACCGACGTTTGGGCGCGACGGCGACGGTTGGGCGCGCGCGGTCGCGCCGCGGACTCGCGGACCGCGACAGTCCCGCCGAAGTCGACCCGACCTCGGCATCGCCGGCGTTCGATCGACCCAGTCCGCGCGCGATTATTTCGATTTCGCGCGCGCCGAGAATGCCGGCGGGACAATACTTTTGCCGCGCGGCAACAATCTCCGCCCGCTTTCAACCCTTCCGATCTTAAAGGTTACGAAACAAACGAGAGAAGCAAAGCCGGCAAATGGGGTGACGACGACCGGAGAACGGAACGCAGCCGCTTTTAAGATCCTTCTCGACGAGGATTACGTGAGAGTAATTTTCTCAAAACTATTTCGCCGCGCACTATTTCCACGAAGGATTCTTTTTAAGACGATCGGGGATAATAAACACTTTGCAGTTTTAAATTGATGGCGTTGAGAGGCTGCGTAAGAATGGTAATGAGACGCATCATTCGCGTGATGGTACTTATGTATGTGAATGTGTGTGCGTGAGGGCGTACCTGTGCGCGTAAATATGTTTTCAATCAAATTTTATCATTTCATTAAGGGTATATGTTGTTTAATTGATGTAACAAATTCGGAGTTGCGACGGAAATAAATTAAATCCTGCATCGGAACGGGCAGAATTGGCGGAACGGATATGCAAAAAATGAGATTTATCGGTTCGAGGACTATGTATTATGGTCGAAATATATTATGTTTATTGCGATAATAATAATGATTACCCGATACTCGCTGTCAAAGTTGAATTAAAAATGTTATTTTTATTTTGTGATTGACCGGTTGGTGTATTTCATTTACGGTTATTCTTTTTGCGCAAAAAATGCAAACGAAAAGATAACTAAATGTATCTAATTTGTCGTGTATGGTTTTTTGCGAGGGCATAAATGAACGCATTAAATGGTCAGTCATATTGTAGGGGTGGTTGAAATTTTACTTCACAGTGCACATTAGACCGTATTGTTACGGTGTAATATCCAACAAATGTGATCGTATTTATGATCACCCTTGTTTACTATTTTTTAATAAAATTGCTAAAATATTAATATGAAATAATAATCATGATAAAGCGAAAATCCAAAAGAACATTTTATATTATAATATTTACATGTTGACGAGGATAACTTTTTATTAATATTACATACATATAGTTTATTTTATCATTTAATATTATCGATTATTTTCATTACGCAAGCATTAAATGATCTTCATATTAATAACTTATATTTTTAATGTTCTACTACATACAAGTAATAATTAATATAAATTATACAAAGAAATGCAATAGAATTTTGGAAAGTATCGTAATGTCAAATTATCAAATATATGAAATAGTAGAAAATTTGATATATTCCTCCCATTCTATCTCATTCCCCAAAAAAGTATTAAAGCACTTATAGTGTCTTATATATAGTAGAAATTATTTAATTTCTCATTATTTCTTATTATTATTTAATTGCTTAATTTAATCACAATTATACTATTTTTTACAACTTTGTTTTTTACTATATAAGTATAAAACAATTATACTCAGAAATGTCTAAAAAATTAAGCAATTTTATTATACTATCTAGTTTAGTTAGTTAATATTATCATTAAATAATTCTATTAGTTATACATTTTTCCAACTTATCATTTTTTATACTGTTATATATTTAATTTCTTTATTTTTATTAAAATAATATATCAGTGTAATATGCATAACGTTAGTACTTTTAAAGGTTTATAGATGTTATTCATTACAAATTGTACTTATTTTCTCTGACTTGCTACACATGTATCGTAATTGTATTATAAAACACGATATCATACACTCTATAGATTTAACATATTCTATATATATATAATATTTAAACTTTTTACATTTGAAAAAGTCTTATTACATATCAGAGGTAGAACAATCATTGACAAAACGAGATTTGTATATTATTTTGTAAAAATTCATAAATTTATTATCAAAAAATCAAAGTAATGTTTACTATACATTTTTGAACTTTTGTTTTGTTTCATGATTATAGTTTTTTAGTAAAGTTGAATAAATCATTTTTCTGCATGCAACTACATAACATTTCTGAAATCCGCAACATCCATTGAAATATTTTTCTCCAATTTTTCTACATCTTTGTACATCTTGCGTTAGTTAAGTTGTCTTCAATTCAATTGCTACATCCATTCGAAAATTATTTTTACCAAAACGAGCTTCGAATAGTTTTGAACGAGCTCAACCTACTTTAAAAACAAGTCGGAAACAAACATTCCAACTATTTCGCTCCTATTATGATGTAATTACGCAGTTCAATATGTAAACACAGACGAAATTATATGACTTGCTAAAAGAATATTGTTCATCTTTTTCTACAAACCGCACAAAACTCGCTTATTAAAAACAAACACGAAGATCACCATCATCCACGAGTGCGATTCCGAATAATGTAAGCACGGATATTCGAACGCGACAACTGGAATTGAACGAAACTGATTTGGCACGGAGTTAATCAAGCTTTCGTTCGCGCGAGATTACATTTCAAAGTTGATTCGCGATTTTCTGAAGATTCATTTATTAAAAACGAAAGGTTGTTTAGGGAGTTGTCTGACATGGTCGACTTTCGGCTTTGGGCAGATTCCGGGAGCACTTCACTTGTGTTCATAAAAGGGAGAGAACGCCGAAGAAGCGACACGGTCCTTTACTTAAATCCGCGCGGGCGTCGGCACAGCGGGGTCGCGCGTAAGAGCGATGGGGTGGCGTTTCATTTTTTGACACCCGGTGTATTTGATTCCACCCTTGTAATAAACTCCAGGGGTTGCTGCAGCCCCTCTCCCTGCGCGTCATATCGACACCTCACCCTGCTCTACCCCCTCCCGCAGGGGTAGGTGACTGCTAGGTAATTTGCTTTCTTATTTTCTCGCGACGAACATCTCACCCCTTGTATCCTATCCCTTCGACATAAACTCGGGTATACGTACACCGATATATCGAAGGGATACGTATATCCTGTACATAAACCCACACCAGCTCTCCTCGCAGACCGTGTCTCGCGCGCCGTCCGTTGTAGATCTGGTTTGCCGTCTTTTCAGCATTTTTCCAGTTCAGCCGATCGGAAACATGCGCCTCTCAATGGATTATATTTTGTACAAGTGAAGTCAGCGGCGAACTTTGACAAAAGTGGATTCCTAACTCGCGAGTCTTCGGCATACGGATCCCCTCAAATCCACGTCAATATTAAACGTTATAGGAGTTAAGCTATTGGATATTCCATTGTCAATTGGCCTTTGAAATCGGCAGCCAGTTATTTTGCGGAATATCGGCCGGAGCTGTTCTCTAGTGTTTAACGTTCAATTAAAGTGGACCTAGTTATCTCATAAGTCGAACTGGACCAACGTTTTGCAGGCAGAATTGATTGAGATGATTATGCGAAAACGTAGATGATCGTCCGGAAAAGATGATCGCATTTTTGGTCTGAACATTAGAAATGGGTTTATTTGGCAGTATAATTAGGAGTGTAATTAGATCCGTTCAGGATTTGGCTAGAACGAATTATACTGAAATTTCAACCTCTATGATGGGAAGAAAATTTGACCTTCTGGGTGTAAAATCTGAATGATAAATATGTTCATAGTTGTCCGGATTGCTTACTGCTGTAAGAAAACGTAATGTTCGGTCATGCTTGCATTTGATGAAGCCCCGACGATTACGCATTTCACTTCTAATCTGATTTGGGCCACCTCCAGACCAGAACTCCTTATAGTTACTGCTTTGGTTTCTCTAGACAATCTCGTTACTTCGGATTGACGAGGTGTTGCGTGAAAGTCTTGTCTGACCAAAATAATCCACAAAGAATGTCACGTCATACAACGGAACCTTTATAGCAGTTCTTCTGGATTAAAAGTACAGCCAGTTTAGAAGATTACTGGAATACAAGATTGTCTTAAGAAAAATCGCCATTGACAGTAAAAGTTTTCAGCATGGTGGATTTTAACTTCCACCGGTTGTAATACTTGCAACGGCAATATGTTGCTGGCTTTCGTTATAAATTGCAGGGCTTATGAAAAAAAATTTGCACAATGACCGAATGGCGTCTAAAAAATGAATTTCCATTTCTCGCACACGCCAGGACATAAGGAATTCTTAATAATCCGTCAGAGTTCATGTCCTGCGTCTTTGAGCTTTATAAAGGCCGGTTGCTAAGATCGTATTTTGTAAATGAAAAGGGAATTACGTCGCCGTTGTTACGGCATTCCATTAGACGGTCTTGATTGGCTGCGTGGCGCGCAAAGTTACAACGACATCAAGCCTCTAAACACTCGTCCCTCCCGAATACTCGACCGCTATTAATAATTACCCTGCAATAAAAGCTGCGTAGTTTCGGCGAGTGGCATTCGAATGTGCGAATCCGACGAAATACGACCGTGCTTGCGAGGTCGCGTGGGGCCGTGCGGCGTGCCACGACCGTGTGGTGCAACCCTTCCGTGGGTTCTCGCCTCCCACCCCCCAACTAGCCGTCCGCGAACCATCTAGGACAAAACTTGGTCTAAGAAGCCTTTAAGAACGCCAAGGTGGTGGCGCCGGCGGGGTATAAAAGTCGTCGCATGCGCACTTGGTGGAAAAACTGCGATCCGCCCTTGGCGCCGCCTCCGCGAACTAACCAACCTGCGTGGCGGCGCCGGTCCGCGGGACCCCCAAGACGTCGCCACGACACCACCGGCCTTTTTCCACTATTTTAGACCCTAGTAACATGTGCCAACCGGCCGTGATTAGCATTGCCGGGGCCATCTTTTTTCCGCCTTCCTTCCGACCTCGCGCAGTACCGCGATTCCGCTCCTTAGATATGCCGCAAGTATCGCTCCAGAGACATCTGCTCGGGGTCCGTTCGGCATCGATTCTCGAATCCGTGTGCTTGTTCACGTTGTCGGGTTCGCACGCGTTACGCTCGCGCAATTTTAGCCAAGTTTTTTGTTGAGTGATGAGCCGTGTAAGTATACGTACATCGGCACGCGTTTTTCGACGATTGTATATTACTTTTCACTCGATCGTAGAAGGGGTAGTTTCTGATTCATTTATGGCTTTTCTGGAGACCAAGTACTCAACTTTCAGGGTAAAGTTGAGTATATGTACGAAGTGTTGAATACCATTTTAGTCACAACTTATTTGTTGCATTTCAATTTGACATATTATTATACGTACTTTGTATAATAGAAGGGTTAGGTATTTTTATTTGATTGACACTTGGTCATAGAATCTTTAATGAAAACAACAAAAAGTTAACATAAGTGCAAAGTGTATCTGTTCTTGAGTCTGGACTATAATTTATTAGATTATCTGAAACAGTGATAAATGATAATTTATATTTAAATTCATTTAAAAATAAACCATTCTTTTAGATACATTTTTTGGCTATTTTTGAGTACTGCACGGCAGTGGATAATCTCAATTAATGTGCCAAGACGCGTTAAATGTGGAATTTTATGACCTCAGCTACGAAGAAAACGTCGACGCTCCAGATGTATTTACTTGAATTACAAACTTCAAATACTCGAATCGATTTTTTTTTATTTTTCTTTTTTTCACTTACCTACCGAATGTGAAAATACTAAAAGAATATCGATTCGCACATTTTTAAAGTCACTTCTCTTTTTACTGTCTACATTATACGCTCTATATACCAAATTCTAAAGGAAGAAATATTCACAGATTGAGTAATTAAAAATAGAGTACTTTTGGATGATTATGAAATCAATGTTTCAAACTTGAGACGTTTAAAAAAGCGCGTGCAAATTTGGTCGATGTAACAAAATCTATTTCAAGTTTATAAAATTGAAAACATTCAAATTCTTGCAAGCTACTGAAATCTTTCCGCACGAGTGGGTTGGATGTTCTGATAAGACGATATATATCTTCAAATAAATCAAACTTGCCCTAAGCCGTTTGTTCTAAATTAGATAATTGAACCAGAGAAGTATTTATCTTTTTTAGTTTTACGCATTAATTCATAGAATTGTATATTTGAATTTTTCATCTATAATTATACGCAACAGAATTATGAGAATGCAACTACAATCGGTTGGTTATTGTAATTGGAAATCGTTATTGATACGATGGGAACGCTTGACCTCGAACAAAATACAAAATGAAAACTACTCGTCGCGCGAGACGTCGCAGATCCAAATATCCGAAGTGGCTAATTAGTCGTATCCAAATAATTGCCAAATCTTGATAATTGGCACAATAAATCTGGCCGAAAATGTGCGCATTTTGTGCGTTATATAGCCATAGGCAGTGCACAAAATACTCAATGCAAAAAACCATTGCTTCATAAATATTTTGAGCAATTCATATTGAAAATGAATACATCTAAACGGTGGATGCGCAACGTGTGTTCATTTCCAAAATATTTCGCTTTTCGCTTCATTTAATACCGGAATAATTCAGCGAACATAAAATGAGATCAAGAAAAATTAGATTGAACTAGTTCATATAACTGATCCAAGGATTTAAAACAGTATATAAATGATTGCAATTAATTAAAGAAAAAAAAATAAAAAAACAAAAATTCAACAAACAATAAAATATTATTAGTCGCAATTTTCACTTTTATAAAACTATATTTATTTACTTTATTTAGTAATTTTTTTCAGTAAACATTGATGAATGTTTGTAAATATATACCGAAAATTCATTAATGTTTACTGAAAAGTTCGGTAATTTCTAACTGAAATGTTGTTTTGTCCATCAGTTACTGTGTTTTTAATAATATTTACTGAACTTTCAGTCATTTTTAATGCAACATTTTTCTGTGTATTAAAATAATTATGTATGAGTATTATGTGCGGGACACAACAATTTATTTACATTTTTATGACAGAATTCATTAAGTTTAAAAGGTGATAAATAATGCAATTAATAAGCTTAATTATTTATTAATTTATTTATTAAATTTTGCGGGAATCATCGATGATAAGTATCATGAAATATAATATATACGTCACTACAATTTATAATATTCTTTCATTATAACTTACCGTGAAAAATAAATGGTTTCTGATTAGCAATGGATTCAAATCGTATAAATTGTTCATGAAACTATTTAAGTTAGTACATCTGTGTTATGATTCCGCCGATAACTCGTAACTTTTGCAACCACTGAATTGATTATATCGGTATGGTTAAATATCCTATCCGAAATAAAATTCACAAATTACAAATCAAATAATCTTCAAAATCACTGAATCCTTTTTCATATTAACAGTTTCCATTACTTAAAAAAATATATACTTAGAACAACACATACATAGCATAATCCAACATTACTTACCTCCCATTTTCATACTTACGTTACCCTGTAATTACTATTAAAAAATGTACAAATAAATCCAATGACCAATTCTGTAATTAATTTTCAAAACAACATTCAAGTCACAGTGTCACGAATTGCAATGTAATTCAGTTTCGTTGCTTCGAACAAAATAACTCGGGCGTGCTCCTGGATCTGAACGGAATTAGAAATTCGGCGAATCGACGAACATTGCAATGCTTCGTTTCATTTAATTTAAACGAAACGTTACAACGCTATCATTATTACTTTTGCCAACATAGTTATTTAACGCCGCAAAACTCGGCTCTCCCTCGGACAAAGCGAACTCACAAACGCTGCCTTCCGACTTGCGTCGGACGCGAAACAATTGACCGTTGATTCGAATGATTAATAATTAAAAACACGCCCAAGTGCAGTGCACTTGCATTGTAATGCAAAAAACCGGGACGCGAACGATAAATCCAAATTGCTTAGGGTGGCGTGCGTTAACGTGCCCCGTTCGGGAATTGGCAAGCGCGTATCGGGCTACGCCGACAGGCGAACAAGGATAGCAGTTTGCCGCGCGCCGATCGGCGTGCAGATGCCCGACGAGGACGAGCACAGGCCGAGAGGATTTCTCGGGGGTCGCTTTGTTCGTCAGGGGTGCGCGTGTCTCGCAGGGGCCTTTAGTTCCAGAACCCCAGTTCCGCCGATACTTTCTGATCGATAACGCAGAGACATTCACTGCCGAGACAAAACTTGATGCGCGAAATTGCATCGGACTTGCGGCCCGGTCGTCGCGTTTTGTTTTTACTCGAATTCAACATCGCGCTTGTCACCGATCGCGCCAACTTGTTGAAGCCGACAAACACCGTTATTATTGTTCATAGCCAAACTGAATATCCTAAAATGTACATATTCGAACGCGCCGTTTCGAGTGCAACGTCGCAACCGCTGCCATTTTGACGACGATTATGACTGCAACGTGACGCGCGGAAGATAGGTTAGACGTTGTCAAAAGTAACGTTTTTTTGAGCGCGAGAAGATCTAAATTGATTACATTCAATTCAGATCTTCTCGTTTAGACGCGTCGTGGGATAACGTCGGACCCAAAAGCCGAACGTACGAGCCGCAAACAAGCTCCCGGAGTCCATGATAACCACCCTGGTATCGCATAATAGCACCGCCGTCTCTCTTTAGTTTCCACCCTCGACTATTCCGGACTTACAGCAGCCCCTATTTCTTCGCGCTAAACGCAACTACACAGGGGTCTTTCCGCAGTCTTTGTTTTCACTTCTTCGCAGTGTCTCGTTGCAGTTGGTCGTGGAACGGACGCAGAAAGAAACAGCTGCCCGGAATCGCGTCGATCGCTTTCGTTGAAGCCACGTCGAGCTGACGAACGTTGTGATGCGAATTTCGGAAAACGCTGTCCGCTGATTAGGCTTGCCTGGCCGACCGTTCGGGATTATGATCGAAGGCCGTGTGTCGCGATCGATCGGTCGCACCGCTTGTTCATGGATTATTATTGCGGCGTTGCGTACGGACGGGTGCTAATTTCGAAATATTTGGTATGGCATTGTGCAGTGAAATAAATGTAACGTATTAACGGAAAAATTGTTGTACTCGTCGACGAATGGGGATGATTATTGATTGAATTGGGCCGAAGAAGCGTATTGAGAATTATTATACGAACAGAATTACGGTAATGTCTTCAGAATATACGCGTGACATTTTCGATGTTTATATGTTTTCAAAACACATGGAGAAAAAAGTATAGTAAAAAATTACTATTACTATTTTTACTATTTACTATTTTACTAAAGCAAGCACGAAAACATGTTTTGCAGTATTTAATAGAATTTATAAACAAAAATATTACGAACCTGATAAATTTGAGAATACTTTATAATGAAGTTTGTCAAGTTCATAATATTTTTGTTTATAAATTCTATTAAATTCTGAAAAACAAGTTTTTTATGCTTGCTTTATCATAAAGTATAGTAAATGTTTACTATACTTTTTTCTCCATGCAGAGATTCAAACATAGAAACAAATAAACAAAACAAAACCTCCTGGTTACAGTGTTTTTGTTTATTTCTTGTGTTTGTTTATACTTTTAGTGTGCCCTTTTTTAAATAGATTTAAAACTTGAAACGTGTAAATAAATTTGATCGACGTACTGGTTGTGGGATACTTTTGAAAATCGTAAAAATAAAAGAACAAAACTGACTGTAGTTATATAGTAAATAATAGATAAATGTTACATGTTAATAAACGTTTAAGAAATTATTTTTTGTATGTTGTATGGTAATTTTTTATTTTATTTACATCTTTTATATTCATCCTACATTTATTATTTATTATACGATCTAAAATTAGTAAAATTATATCTGTCAGCCTGAAGAACAAACTGTGTGACATTTTTAAAATAGTATTTCATTTTTAATATTTCTTTGAAATTTGTATTCATCAATTTCTTAGTGCAAATGTAGGATTAAACAGATTTTGTTAAATTAAGATTAGAAATGCTTTTGAGGTTATTTTGCAATCGTTTTATGTATATGATCAAATACGATTGCTACTAATTAAATGATAAACAAAACTTAATCCTAAGTAGACAGAATTGACTCTTTTTTGATTGTGACGTGTTAAAGGTTATTTGAAATGAAATAAGATTTGTAGGTCATCGAATTAGGATGAGTCTTCAGAATTAGGTAATTACGTTTGAATAGGATTTCTGTTGTTGAATTGTCTTGTTTGAGTAACGGGGAATTAACCCGAACCTTTCTTTATTGAAAAAGATTTACGTTTTCGACCGGCCAGTTTGGTAAAATTAATACAATTCTCTGACCATCAGAAAACGTTAAACAAAAATATTAAACATTTTTAACTGGAGATGTTTATCTTCATCCGTTTAGAACAACAAGTAAACTACAAAATTACATCCATAACGAATTCACCCTCAAAATAAAATGTCATCACGAATGAAAACAATAACAACCATTTTTTGTCATTTTTGTCATTCATAAAATACAAATCCCACGCAAAACTCATTTTAAGGATCATAACTCCTTGCACCAAACGAACACAAGTGGCAAAAGCGCGATTCAATGCAAATCCAATTGAGTGCTAAGAAAAGTCCAAGGACTTGGACATTTTCGAATTCGGCATTGACGAGTATCGAAACACGAGAATCCCGCTGAAATTGGCGAGGCTAATCACATTTTGACGGCTAACAACAAAGACGACGTTTTGGCGTTGCAGGTCGCGGGGCCGTGGCGTTGATCGTAGCTGGCGAGTGGGAACGAGCGAGAAAACCGAGCGGTGGCGACCGAGGCGGCGGAGGCGGCGGGAACGGAACGTCGGTCGTGGCAGTTGTGCGGGGAGATTTTTCCCCACCGCTTGGAAAAAGCGCGGATCCCCACCGTGGCGTGGCGGCGTGGGATCGGAGTGCGCGGGATAAAAGGCACCAGGCGGGGTGGGCCGGGGGCGTCGGGGGTGCGGGGCACACCAGGGTCTCGGTGGCTGGGGGCGGCGGCCTCAAAAATACACCGCAACCACACCGCTCGGTTCCACCGCAGAGCCGCCACCTTCCACCGCCGAACCAAAACGAGACCGCGAGTGTTAAATACCCGGCTGACTCGGCACCAACTGGTCCCGTGTGCTCCAAGACCCGCTCCTGGTCCCAAAGACAATCGCGCCCGACCGGCCGTCTGCCACTCGCGGACCACAAAACGGTGCGCGAATCAACAAGTTCTTCGGACAGTGCGCGTGTGACAGGTGTCATCGTGACAGGTGGCGCGGTTGACAGTGTTCCGTCAAAGGTCCAATAAGCCCGGCGAGGAATTCGCTAACGTCGTCGGATCAAAGCGAGCGACCCTCGGCGAGTCTCGTTTCTGCCGACAGGACAAAGTATTCGATACCCCAAGACAAATATTTTTTTGGATCCGATCGAAGGCGGGATCGACGGGGGTGCGCGCGTTTGTGACATGTTGTGACCGCGTGTGCCGGCGAGGTGGATCTGATGACGAATCCCGCGCGAGATGCCCGATCCGAGGACCGGCCGACCGGTTTAGACTATCCGGACCATAGGTCGATGCGCCACCAGTTGACCCATCAAGTGAACCCCAATTTGAGCGGCAGGGTGCTCAGAAGAACCAGGGGCTCGTCCTCCAGACGTAGAATGCATTTGTCGAGCGAGGTCCAGGCCCAGGCTTCTTCCGGCACCAACCATGTCTCAGATTACGCGCTCACTGCCGATCTCCTGGCCGAACGCACGCTCGACACTCTGCTCGCAGAACATCCTGGTGAACTCGTTCGGACAGGTTTGTTCCGCGGTCTTGTCAGATTCTGTGTGCTTTGCTGGTAGAGGCCAGTTTGCATGAAAGCTTCTTGTGCAGACTCGTTTATTTATGTTTTATTACCCTTCGCATCCATATAACCGTCAATTGTATATTTATAGACATGTGTGAATCATAAAACGGTATTTTTTTGTTGAAGATTTTAAACGTTTAATGTCAACGAATTAAATTTGGATGAAAAAAAATATTTTTTGCCAGGAAAATACCATTTTTGCACTAAATATATTATTATTGGTATTACAATAGAATTGAACTTCATTCAAAATTAAATTAAATATTGTGTTATAAGATCGAGGTAAATTTTACTTTTGCAACTTCTTACTACTGTAATTGAACCATTGGTCTAGTATTAACCTGGGTAATAACTATTATTTTAATATTATAAATGAATTTGTTCGACGTTCATAACTGTTTTCGGGGACACGGATTTACTTGATAATTTTGTCCTCGAATTTTACTTTAAACTTAATTGTCATTATATATTTCATTCGTCTCCTTTCAATTAGTAAGAATTAGTTCTAAATCTAATTTTGAAATTCTTAGAAAAGACTTGTCACGATCTTCCTAAAGGAAATCGCTGACCTCACATGACAATATCACTCTGTTTCAACTACACTTTATATCTATTTCTATCCCAATTACGTTTGATTGCAATATTATAATTAATAGTCTTGACTGTGCACTCGTCATTTATGAACTTTAACTCAATTCCGTTTTATCACAGAACGCGATTTCAGGCGCATTTTGTCCTTCTTCTTATTTAATCCAGGTGCGTGATATCTCGCGAACAGGAATTGCAATTTTAATAAAGTTAAATTGAATTTGAAACGGATTGATTAAAATTAAATTTTTTTAATGAGAAATGTTGATCATTGAAGAAGTTTTCGTCAAAAGCGTACCGCTGGATTTTTATGACGCGATAATTTGAGTTGGATGCATCAAAAAATAAAATTGTTATTTATACCTTCCAAAAAGAATGTTATATTCGGCATATCTCGTAATTTCGATAAAACGGATTTCAGTTTTTCAGCATTAAAAAGCTTGATGTACGTTTATTATTTGATTTGTAATTATCAAATGCAAAGAGTAATAACAAATTTCGTTCGGACAAAATAAAAATTTACGAATAAATAAAGCATAAAAATAATGAAAATTGCAGACTTTTAATGCGTATGAATGGTGCGTGGTGAAATCGTTTTTTGTGCGATTTAAAATTTAGGACACACTATTTATTCAAAGCGTTCTTTTTTTTATATACATATATATATATACCAAGCAACGGATTTATTAAATATTTTTTACAAAATCGCCATAAGCTAAAAGGATTTTTAATTTGCGTCCCCGAAGATTGCACGAAATGTACTTTAAATAATGCTGATTATTCGTTTTCAATGAAGTAAGCATTTGTCAAATTTTCATTATCGAAATTGTATCGCGATAAAACAAACGAGCAAAGTTTAGGACACCGAGAGGCGCGTTTTTTGTCTTTTTTGCCGACGCAAAATAAAAGTTCATTTTTGTATTTCAAATGACATTATTCGCGCGCGACCAGTTTTCGCCGACGAAGATTCGCAATTGCGAATTTGCACGCAAGACAAATCAATTTCTGTTAACTGCACGCAATTATTTCACGCAAAAAATACACACTCGCGTATTCGGAATTTGAGATCTCGACATTGCGTTCGCTTGGATTAACAAATAACGCAATTTCGACTGCGATATTAATAATTTTTTCTGATTGGGTTGCAACTTAAAGCGTAATTTTGTTCGTCAGTTTTTTTACAAAAGTGACCAATTTTGTCGAGTTTTTTGCCGAAACGAAAATGAACGCAAAACTCGTGCGCTAAACAAAGTAATTAAATTCATAATTTCGTTTTAATAACGTCGATTTGGTTTGTTTGTTTGCTTGCATTTTTTCAGATTATTCTTAACAAAAAGACGGCTTTTGTGTAAATACGTAGCGCCGTGTGTTTTTAAAGCACGCGTTAAATAATGTAATCGATCAATTTACTTTATCGCGAATGTTTTACGCGACTAAATGTTTTCGGGTGGGATAATTTACAAACCGGTAAAAGCACAAAATGTAATTTGTTTATTTCGCGTTCGACAAAAAAAAAACTTGCGAATGAAATCGCGAAAATAAACTGATTATCGTTCACGTTACGCGAATTGCGTTTTAAGTGCAATGTCTAATCGCTTTAAGTGGCAAATTATTTATGCGTTACATTATGATGTGTTGTTATCGCTTTAGTGGTAAACCTCTTCCGTTTGATATTGCAAACTCGAGCATTTGCAATATTAGTTAAAGGAACCACATAATTCGACACAATTGAAGTCAAATAAAAACCGAACATCATCTATGATCATGATTAGTTATATCTGTTTTTTTTTTGTGTGATTTAGCTGCCATAAACCTTATTATTTATCTATTCTATTTTTAACATTTTAATTTAATAACTTTAAATATTTTAATTAATCACTATTGTTAATAAATTATTTTTTGACTGTCTAAGATATGAAATGAAATGAATTGGTCTATTTTGTATTCGATGTAATTAAGTTTATTATTCGATGGATGGACTCACGTAAATCAATCTTGACCCAAAACAGTTGCAAATGCATACAATCGCATTTTAATAGGTTTTTGTGGCATAAAATATGAATATAAATCGAAAAAATTAATTTGTCATTTTTCGTTTCAGTCGGTTTCACCAAATGTCTTTTTTTTAAAAACATGTATTTTATGATCCAATGTTGCAGAATTTTATTTTTAAAAACTCTGTTTTTCTTTTATCGAAAATTATTACACATTCTTTAATGCATAATTTTTTACATTGCAATTGACCGGATGATAAAGTTCTTTTAATACAAAAATTATTCAAAATATGAAAAATAATTCATTGGTTCTTGATTGTGAGTGTTTACTGTGTCGAGTCGATGTTTGCTTTTAAAATTTGCGATTTTTTTTGCACGGCATACACAAGATACCCGAAACTAATTCGATTACACTCAACGACATAATTGATTGATTATTTCAAAAGGGTGTCCGCACGTGGTTTGTACTGTGTTACCGTCTCATTGGAGATCGAACAAGACACTTCCGGTGGCGTTCAAGGTAGTGGCCCTAGGAGAAGTCGGAGATGGTACCCTCGTCACAGTTCGAGCCGGCAACGACGAAAATTGTTGCGCGGAGTTGCGGAATTCGACGGCCTTAATGAAGAACCAAGTAGCGAAGTTCAATGACCTACGATTTGTTGGTCGAAGTGGCCGAGGTGAGTTTAATTTGTCCAGTTTTTTTTTCCAACCGCACCCTTCACGGTCCCTATTTTTCGTCCTTTTCTTGAGTGATTAGATTGGGATAGCTAAAAGAATGTCAAATTCGTATCATTTGTAAATAATAAAATAAACTCTTTAGGAATCAGAGAGAAATTAATTCAATTTATATGAAAAATGATGATAATGATATTAAGATTATTGTTTTCAAAGATTTTCAAATATACAGATAATTTAGTAGGCTAATCTTATTATCAACACTAGAATTTATATATTCTGGATTAAAAAATTAATTATAAAGAATAATCCGTACCGCTAGAAGGCATATTTTGTGATTCATATAAAATGTTTGAAGAAGATCATGTATGGTTGGCAAATATGAGAATATATCTTGTAAGAATAAGAAAGTTTGAATGTGTTTGCATGTAATTTCGTGTTGGTGACATTTTTCTGAGAATCATGAATGCTTAGCAAAGTTAGGATTGAAGATAAATCCTCTAAATATAAAAATCTGTATATCACTTTTAGTGATGGCGAAATCTTGGAATATTAAAAAGTGTTAGCAAATGTAAGACAAAGACCAGTAGCTTATGAATAGTAGAGGCAAGCTACTCTATATTTCAAGGACCGTGAAAGGATTTCTTTCGGAAGTACCGTATTCATTAATTGAACTAGGACCAGTGTTGTTCAATTTCCAAAAATATATCTTAAGGAACGGAAGACCAGGGACAGATATACCGGCAGACGAAATAGGAAGTGATTGTTCGTCATCATCTATCATGATTTCTGCAAATTGCACACTTTTGATATTCTTTGAAAACCACTTCTCTTCCCACGTTCTAATCCGTAATCCGATTGAATGACTACTGTCAAGAGATGAACAGTGCTTTGGTATGCATGGACCTTTTAATTAAAACATGATTGTATGATCGTCTTCATCCATCTACTTGTTCAAAATTGAAGATCCCCTTTTTCAGTTGCCTACGTCTACAATAGCATGGTTGGCGGGCGAGCAAACTTGAGTCGGCTCGCGATCTCGATTAGACAGACGGGCGCGGGTCGTTATCGCGAAATGAAGATTGCGTTGAAAAATGCGTTGCCGTGAGTCTGGCGTTCGAGAAAAATCGCACGCGGTAGACGTTATCCGCGACTCCTTGAATGTTTTAAGGCCGGGTGCATTAAGGTAGCGCCCTTACTGATGGCCTCGTTTCTCTGACGGGCTTCGTCGACAGCCCGAGAGCCAGCCGTGCCCGCGCCCTTATCCGGTCTCATTTTTAATTCACTCGTCAAATACGCAGCACCGCTTTCTACATGCAGTCTGTTTCTCCGTCGCCGTCATTTCTTTTCCATCCACTCACTCGACCGGTTCGGCTTTACGTAGGCGCACACGGGGATTTTTAATTCCCCACTGGTGGTCTTAATAATTCAACGTTCCTTTGCTCGAGCGAAGAGGCTGCCGAGCAAAGGAAACGGGCGCAAATCGCGAGTCCAATCCAAACAAAAAAGGCACCGAAGGGTCCGACAGACCTCTGAATAATGCGTCCTAATAATCGCAGCCATTACGGACGGTTAATGCCGGCCCCTCGATGCTCCGCCGGAGGGTCGAAGAAAAAGAGCAAACTTCGACTTGTGCGCGTTACGCCAGAGAGACGCGAGTAACGAGGCGTCCTTTAATTTCTTTAATCCGACCGAAATGTTCGCTTCCTATCACATTCTCTTGTCACCCCTCCGTGGCCCCGCGAGGACCCGACTTCCGACAAGTCGCAGACGCGCCAACCAGCGAGCTTTAACGAGGGACGGCGAGCGCGGCTTGGCTTGTTTATGGCAAATTGGAAAAGGAAATTGCGAGGTTTTTGAACGCACCCCCGTTCCGTCTTGCCGCTATCTTGGTCGTCGTTATAGGTTTGTTGTCCCGGCGCCACTTCTACACGCTCGTCGCTATAAGCTCCTTGTTTTATAATGAGCTTCGGATTATTAATGTACGAGTGCTTTTTCTTATCTTCACTTTTAGATAAGTCGAAGGGAATTTTCTCATTCTAAGACATTTCTTGGGGAAACCAGTCGGGATGTGTGATTGTTTCGAATTATTCACAGATTTGGGTGGTTATGGTCCTCCTGGATTCCGACTTATCCGTGACGGTTAATTATGGATTCAGTTGTTCGGCAGGATTTAAACACATTAATCCAACTCTTTTAGGTAACTGCTATTTTTCGGGAAGTCTTCGTTCAGGTGACGAATCAATTATTCTTTGGATTACAGGCTCTTATTCTTCGTGATAACTGTAGGGTACTAAGCAAGTCGTACAAAGGACTACTGTCTTCGAATGATATACCTTTGAAAAAAATGTATTATTTTAAGACACCAGTATCTCGAAATTGGATAGTACTAAGTTTTTCATTTTTACATATAAATAAACTTCAATATTACCCTAGTGGTATTTATTCATCCAACAAAACTTTACAATTATACAACATATCTCCTTTTCCTTTATTAAATTATTAAATTAAATATCCTTTTTTAAAAGCGTAGCGACCCGAATTTGTCGTTAATAAATGGATAATTGAAATAATGATAAAAACTATTTCATTCAAATTTGATTATATTGAAATTTTGTTTGATACTCCGTCTGTTCAATGAAATCGTTTGTGCGGAATCCGCCGGAAAAAGTGATACTTAAAAACTGCACTTTACACAGAGTCGCGTTGAAATTGAAACTTTTGGGAACGTCATCCGGAAGCAATTTCTCGACCGGTTAGGTTCTTCATATCATAGCGAGTTTTTTAGCCGCCGAAAGAGAGGTAACAAGCAGGTAGTTGACGATTTCGAAAAATTGCAGCGGATATCGCGGATGAGGAGGATACAGTTGATAGAGGATTGTTGGGTCTGGGAGGACGCGGGGTCGCAACTCGGATGCACAGAGTGGTTGGCTATAAGCGGCTTTGGTTTCCATGGCAGTAAGCCCTCATTACTGCATTAAGGGCAGCCCCTAACTATCACTTGTACGCAACGGTTTGCACCCGAATTCTTTTTTGGCGTTTGCGATATATCGGTCGTCTCGAATACCGACAATTCGTTGCCTGAAATACTATCAGCGTGCAGAGAGAGAGACTGTAGTATATTTTTTACGATGCGCAGATCATCCGACTTAAGTCGGAAAACAGAAGGCACCGTTATCGTCGTATTTCCTCTGCAGTTCGTATCATCAATTGATAACTCTCAACCTTATTAAAGCATATTTTCCCTTGGGATTTATTAATCGCGCGGTAATCAATAAACATGCAGCTGCCTCTAGATTTTGATCTGCGTAATGGAACGCATTTTGGATAATTGTAGTCGGTTGGTGGGTGGGTTTTATTTGAAATACGAGAAAGTATTATTATCCAGTTTCGAAGCTTTTATAAGGGTTTTTTTAGCAAAAGTACAAAATATACCAGTTAATTAGATTCGCATATTATTATAGACTTAAGTAGACGGGTAGGTTTGAAGTTTGAACAACCTTGGGAGAACCTTGATAGTTGACTGATTTGGTTGTTATTTCATTAGACACAGTATTTAACGATATGCGATTTAAATAATAAAAACGATGTAAGAAAGTTTGTATCATTAAAATGCAATTTTCCAATTTAATAAATGTACTTGTTGGGGTGGAGTAGCTTTAACAGATTTGCGTTCATGAATAAATTAAATTTTTTTTATGACAGCAGTTATTCCTACTAATATGTCCCAAGTAGAAATTTCTCAAGTAACTCGCGAGTTACTAGAAATTTTATATACAAATTCTCTAGTAACTCACGAGATACTCGACAAATTTCTACTAGGTGTTCTGTAATAATATCCACTTTTTGTTGAGTTGTGCAACTCATGATATTGAATCAATTATATCTTCGTCTTGAACAAGAATATTCGCAATGTATATATTTTATAAAATTATAAACCAAACATAGGTTATAAAATTGACTTCTAAAATAAAGACATATATATTATGTAATTAAATTTTTCAGCTCCTAAATAGGGAATAAAGTATGACTCACCCAAATTTCCCACATCACTTACGTAAATTATTCAAGGCCTAGTTCCCCTATGCTAACTCTAGGTCTAGACATAAAGACCCGTTTTAATAAGAATCCCTGAAATGCCCGATAAATTCATTCAAGAAAGACCAGAAATTACCGAGTTGTCGTCGATTCAACCTAGTCAACGGATGGTCCGACACAATTAATTAGTTCAAATCAGGAATTGCTAAAAATTTCTTATTGGATCGTATTTAAATTGAAACAATACACCCTGTGATTACCTGCGCGGGAAAAATCTAACGCAGAATTCGGTTCTCGAATTAACTCTGTTAGCTCTTGCGATCGGGTTAAGTCGATGCAGATTTATTAGCGAGCTTTTCCTTGGCTCGGGGACTAGAAAAAAAGGCTGTCCTGAGGAATGTTCCTTTTGTTTTAGCGAGGCTTCGGCGAAGCGACGATGAAAACGAACGAGCGTTGATGTGCAGGGTATTATCATCGCAGCGTAGGGCGTATATCATGCCGGCACCCCTTTCGGTGCCGACAGGGATTAGCGTCAACCTCCGACGTTAAGAGTCAGTGACGTGCTCCTGCACGTGTGTCGGCACAGGATCGCCATCCCGGGCGCGAAGCGAGAATACGATACATCGCATAAATATCGGTTTTACCTGTGTTTTATGGCACGAGAGGTTCGGAAAAAGTAGTCCGCGCCGTATCGACAATTAGATCCTGACCGATGTACTACGTTGCAGCTTCGATTTACCGAGGACCTCTTCGCGCGCTTCTCATAAACGGATCCGAACGCATTAATCATTGTTATTCTTTTGTCTCATTGACGTCACGGGGTATTACACGTAAAAGAATGAAAAATGTGTTGACGTTCGAAATAAAGAGGCGTGTTTAGACACGACCGATGGTGTTCGATGCTCGGACGCAACTCGCACGGCTGCTGCAACGCCGCTCGCCAATTTGTTTGATTAATGAGTGCAAAATGCATGACTCAATAGTTGATAAATATAATTCATCCGCGCGATATGGCCGTTTTTTCGATCAATCTAAGCCGCTCTGGTTGATCCAATTCCGATATTAGGCGTTGGATCAGATGCTTCTGTTCTGAGCGGTCCTTCTGGAAAGGTAGTAATTTTTTCTGGTTAAGAGATTGGATGATCGTTGATTGAAGGATTATAGTGGACACGTAAGTTACGTTGAGAGTATAAGGGAGTATTTTAGTAATAGTTGCAGTGGTTCGTTCAGTAAATATATAGATTATTCTGAGCAGGGTTCAACGTAACCAAATTGAAAATAGTTTTGATATATATACTGGCTTCATTTTTTATCAAAATTGGATTGACATCAACGACAAAATTACTTTAATCAATTTTATGTTCAAATTATGGAACTCTCATATATTTGTCATATTGAATATTTATCGCTTTTCTTGTCAAGTATTATTTTAACATATTCAAACAATACATTTTAATTGTATACAGTCTCTCTAAATTTCAAAAGTGAATATGCATTTATTTAACTTTAGAGAGTGGGGTGTCTTAATTATTAATTTTTAGGATCATTATATTATTAATTTTATGTAATAAGATAAGATTAAGATAAGATAAGACATTTTTGTTATAT
>JABFQC010000674.1:0-24536 GCA_022817085.1 Psilanteris sp. ZL-2020
TTTTTACCATACGTATAATAATTTTATTATATGGAATGACAAATTAATCAAATAAAACGTTAAACAATTATATAATATACTGGAAAACTGCAGATACTTGTCATTTTTGACTGCTTTATCATAAAGTCTAGTAATTTTACGCTATACTTATTTCTCCGTGTAATAATATAATATGAAACGAATATACATAAAAAAATTTCAACAAATCCAGTAAGTATATAATTTGTGTTAAATTCACATTAATTTTTTTCTAGAATGCTATATGCATCAATAAAGAATTTATTTCTAATTTTAGTATTCTACACGAAAGTCTGAAATATATGGAGAAAATATAATTAACCTTATTTTATTATAGAAATATCATTGTCAAAATTGAATTCACATAACCATAATTTCTTATTGCATTTGAAAATAAGTTTGTGTACTCATAACAATCACATTATATCATTCTAATTCATTGTGCTATTGGTATTAATTTACAGAAAGTTACACATTATAGACTGTTTCTAATACAGAAAATATATTATATATATAATTTGTAAACTACTATTTGTTAAATTTCTTTATTTTTAAAAAAAAGATGATTATATATCAAAAAATTCTATCATTTTATATAACATAATGAATATATACTTTTCAACTACCGTTTTAAATATCTTTCGCAAATCTGCAGTAGAAACGTAGAAACAAGATATTATATATACAAACCGAGTTTTATCATTTTTCCTGTAATTAATATGTATCTCTTTGAGAGGATTAAACAACATATATAACCCAACAAAGGATCACAATGTAGTACATGTATTTTATATGAACGAGAAAACAATAATTTCTTTTTAATTTAAATAATCTTGGTATATGTCAGATTTTGCATATTTTATTACGTTCAGTATTTTTATTCCACGTAGTCCGATTTTATAATGAATTAACGATTTTGTTAAATTTTACAAACGAACGTCATCAAAGCATTTTAACTGCGCTCATGCACATCCATATCACATAAAGATATGTACGTATAACACCAACAAACGTATACCAGAAAGCAATGACTTTTGCATTCACCACACTTTTTACATATCGATCACTTTCCTTTAACATTATCGGCGTATCATATCAAATCGAGATCCTCGATATATGATATCTATTTTTTGTAATTACAATTTAGTTGAATAGAATTTACCATCCATTAAGGAGATTAAAGTGAAATTAAAAAAATAACTGGAAGTTTATGAAAAAATAAATTAGAACTAGGTTATTAAATGAAATGATATTCATATATATATATACATATCTAATATTAAGATCAGAAAGTTGAATAGAGTATAAACAATTTCACGTCTTTATAAATTAATAGCTTTTGATTAAAATAATATACGTAAACAAATTTTTAAAATCTATATGTAACTTTAATATTAATTTAATTGTAAATTTTGTATATTTTTATATGTACTAAATATGATTAAACATTTTTCACGTATTATTGTGAATATATATAAAAGTATATTCTTAGAATATTTTATTTACATATCCATAAAAGAATACCCTCGGATTTTGATGATTCAAACCAATATTTTACCGAATTATATTTATTCAATCAAAATAAATTATTTTATTATTTATATCTTCACCTTCATATAAATTAAATTGAATTTATCTGAAAATAATATGAATCTTTTATATAATCAAAAAATAATTTCTTTTTCAATTTATAATTCTGAAAGAAAGTAACATATTTTAAACATATAATAATAATTTGTCTATTTTACATCTCATTTGAATGCTCGACAGTTTGAGACTGGCGGTCTAGATGGCACCAGCTGCAGGAACGACAAATGCATTTTGGCTCGTTATAGTCACTGCCTACTTTACGGCGTTGTACCGAACAGTTGTGCTATATCCCGGCGCACCGCACCAACCATTACATCATATATCTAATATCTGTTATAGCTTACACGTACTATCGTATAATATACATTTTTCGGTTCAGATTTGTTTATTGTTTTTAAGGTGAAACGTTATATATATTAAAATAAATTGTATATAATATAAATATATACGAGATTTTTTTTATTTTATAATTTTACAACGTTACCTCGCTATATGGCTTACCATTAAAACATACTCGGAAATAAAATTTAAAGGCTTTATTAATAAAATAACTATAACAAGGAACTAAATTTTATACAAGTAATAAATAATACAAGATTGCTTTGAGTACAACGTTGCGCCGAAAATATAGCATATATTTTACAAGCGTTTTATTCTATTTTAATAATAAATGAATGGATTATTGTCGTAAAGAAACTGCGTTTTGCAGTAAAAGTATTAGTCAAAATACACGCTGCAAATATTTTATCATTCGTAGCTTTAAAGGTTTCAATTTCGAACGTGACAACGTCAACAAGATTAACTTTCCAGTTATACATTTTAGAGTGAATAATCAGCTGTTTATTAATATTAACATTCGTGATCCAAATAGGTACAAAATGACCGAATTTGACGTTACAGCCAACATGTACTTAATACCATTACCTTTCAATGGAAATGAAAAATCGTATCTACATATGAAATAGACGAAATAATTGACCTTGACGATTAATTGCACCATTGACAATTTAATGGATCTCTAATCAAAGCTCATGCGGGTTTCTGTTTGTCTTCTCTTATGGATAGGAGTTCCTCATCCTAACGAATGACCATATTTGTGTTAGGTATTTATTGTACATTGAGAAAACGAAATTTTATAAAGCACGATATAATAGGACATTTCCTCGTCTCTTTTATGACTATATATATTAGTCATATTGTATCAATAAATTAGTATGCAAATAACTTTTATCTTTACAGTAATCATTCTAAAAGCGTGATACGTTTGTAAAATTATCTTTCGTAATGA
Organism: Psilanteris sp. ZL-2020; assembly: GCA_022817085.1. NCBI lineage: Eukaryota > Metazoa > Arthropoda > Insecta > Hymenoptera > Scelionidae > Psilanteris > Psilanteris sp. ZL-2020. Next base: position 2,897 of record JABFQC010000674.1, read on the forward strand.
ATGTAACAATGTGGCATGCATGAAGAAGAAATAAACTGAAAAATATATGGTTATGAATACGTGTGTACTAACATTAAACGCACGTTTCGAAAGCAACGAAAACCTAAAATATTTAGTAATCGTGCAAACCATGTAAAAATGTAATTACAATGACAGATTGTGTTATTTCAAAATAACTGAACAGCTTCCGTACTATATTATAAAATAGATTATTATGTTTTTATTATTTTGTTTTTACTTTAACGCGAAATAATATTTTCCTTTAATTTATTTACGTTTGTTAAAAGTAAACTGAAGAAGGAAATATTTTAATTTTGGGACGACTTTCTTCTTTCATGATATAAAATACAATGGAGAAATATAAATACTGCATTAAAGACAATTTATATAAACTAATAAAGTTTTTACGGTCAATTTATTTATTTCGAATTTATTTCAACTCTTTCACGAAAAGAAAACTTAAAAATTTCGCACAAACAATTAAATGCGTAACATTTAATTAACAGAAGTACTACATTATTTAATTATATAAAAACATATTAGTAATAATTGCACATAATGTGCAAAAATTACTGAAATTTTATGTAATATTATTTCAAAATACAATAGCTCTTCTGTCACATACGAATTATTTATATTTCTATTTATAAAGTGTTTTGCAATAATACACAAAAATATTATCTCAAAATAAATTTAATTTATCTAACACATTTGTAAAATGTAATTAAAATTTAATAGAAGTATGCTATTAAAATACTATACATTATTGTACTATATTAGAATATTCAGCGTTATTATTATTTCAGCATACCAATGTTTTCTATAATAGATGAATATTTTGTAATATTAATATTACAAAATATTAGGCTCTGGCTAGAAACGTTTAATTGTCGGGATCTTTTTATTTATCATGAATATCAAATTTGAAATTAAATATTCACCGCCATTATTTGTTGGGTATAAAGACATAGTGACAGTTTCCGTGACACATGTTATCATCGTCACATTTCACGGTAATATTAAATATGACGTAGAATGGTAGAATAATATTTATAGCGACCAACAAAGTTATAAAAGTATGGAATACGGAATGTAAAATTCTAGGTTATAATTTATCGAAAAAATGTTAGTTTGATTGAATTCAGCGTAACACATTTTAATAAGCAATTAATAATAAACACTATAAAAGTATTAAATTAATTTGTAAATCATTTTATATCTTTATTTCATTTTAATTAAATATAATTAAATTCTTTATATGGATGAAAAGCGCGCAGTTTCGGATTTTTGCAATATTTATCAAATAAAATCCATCTCTGTTATATATTTAGGTATTAAATTGAATACGATTATTAATAAATTTATGTGATTGATCAAATGTAATAATATGTAATTATACAATTATGATAAAATAAATTTACACAATAGTTTCATTTACAAATAAAAACACTATATTTTTATAAAAATATGTATATTTAAAAAATAACAATTAATTAATATTTATATGTCATTTATTTATATAAGTTAAATTAAAAGAATTTATTCGGTTAATATAAAATATGTTAACAATCTTACGATGTAGTTTGTAATATTCTAATATATGTAATATTACTTTCGACTTAAAATTACAAAAATATAAAATTCATACCAAAAAATGACGGTGGATATTTAAATTAAAAGGAATTTCAGCGTCAAACAAATCATACTTTTATTTTTCAAATAACTAATTTGTATTATCTGTCTTTGAATCTTTAAATATAATTTAAACGATGATAGATAAAAATGATGAAAAGCTAATTTGAAAATTGGATAAACTGTGAATTGTGAGAATGTATGTAGAAATTATAAATACTTTAAACTTTGTTGGATTTTGACTTTAATTATACCCAGTAATAACTTGTAAAGTTGCAAAATCCGCAAATCTCGAAAGCGCAACGCACATTTCGTGAATTGCGTATTTTTTTAAGACTGCTGAAATAGGAATCAACGAGAAAGGGGAATTAGAGAGTACAATTCTTAAACGATAAAAAGACGTAATTTGAACAAGAAACTTGTAAAGTCTAGCATGAAAATTGTAGATTCTAAGTACTTTCGCGAGAACTAGCCGTATATGCGCGAAGCTGAGAAAAGTAACTAATTAACATAACAAGTTCAATGAAAGTTCATTTGCTAAAATATTTAGGTAACTTAGTTGTAAAATCTTCCAATTACAAACGACACTTGCTTCTCTAGTATTACGTGTCTTCTTATTATTGTTGAATCCTTTTTACGATGAAGACCAAATTAGTTAATTCCCTTATCAGAAACTTTTTAACCCATAATAACAAAGTATTTTCAAAGAAATATTTAATCACGATGAAGAGATCAGTGATTAGAGGCAAATACGTAATGTTATAAAAAATGTTACGAGAAATATCTCCAAATAAGTTTACGCTTACGAAGTATATCTTTTACAGCAAAAATGTTCAAAAAGATTTGATTTAAAGAAAAGATATGGAATCTTCTTTTTAATATCAATATTTTATATATAATCTGAGATATTAAAACATAAAAACTATATACATTGCATATATATTAAATAAAATAAACAATTATATTAATATTTTTTAATTATATGATTGTTTATAGTTTTGGTCATATTTTAATAATTATTTCTGAAATTTTACTCAAAAACATGACATAAAATTTATTGTTAATATAATTAATAAATCATATTTTCATGATTATGCTTATTTAAATGAAGTTATGTAATTATTAATTAATATACATTGTACATAATTAAACATAAAAAAATATTAAAATAATGTATAGTAATGTAATTAAGTATCTAAATTAAATCAATTATTAAACACTTCATTTAAATTTATTAAATATATATTTTGATTAAATAGCCATCATTCATTTATTATCCATTTATAATGTAAATATCAAATGAAAATCTGAATGGAATTAAATAAAAATAATAAACGGTGAATGCAAATAGTGTAAAATGTACCTTTGTTATAAAATTATGATACAATTTATTTTCTATATGTACTGTTTATAATTACAAAACATATAATTTTATAGAGGACTTTAACCGAGCGTCTGTACTTTGATTAAAGCAAATGTTTTTGTATTCTTGAATCTTTATTTGCAATTAGCTTAAGACACTTTTCACTAATTTGAGCAAAAGCTTTCATTTTATGTCAAACCCATGAAAGCAAAATTAATGACTGCATTCGCGTGGTATTTAATTATTGCACAATGGTACTACAAATCTAATTCAATCAGGCTCTTCTCAATATGATGATAAATGAGTATCTCTAATAATGGAAGAAAAAATGTTTTAAAATTAAAGTCAAATGAAGGAACAGTTCAATAAATTTCGGAAAATATTTTATGTGAGTTCAAATTCAAATTCAAATAATTATACACTTTTAAAAGAATGTATTTTATTATATATTCATGTATTATAATTTGAATATCGTTGAAATGCAAAATATAACAATTTTATATGTGTTTGAAATTTCATAATTACTGCAAGTTTGGAATTATATACAAAAATTATATATGCTAGTTCAAAAACACCAATAATCGATGAATCTTTATTAAATATTTATATTGGAATTTAATAAATAAAATTTTTTATTACTAAATGTTACATAAACATCATTTTATTAGATTGTAGATAAATGTTAATAATTATTTCTTTTACTATAACGAATTACGTTTAAATACATCAGTTATACAAATAATCAATCATAGTAAAAAATGTATACATTAATGATCGCATTAAATATCGTTAAATTTTATTAATTTCGTGAAACTTATAATTTTGAATATACTACAATGAACATTTCCTTATTAAATTACTCAATCAAATATTTAAATTCATCGTATTATTCTATAAGTACAAGTACACAAATTAATTTAAAAAAATAAATCATAATATTAAATTATAAAATCAAGGGGTGCGATATAGCCCCAACGAGCCAAGTACATATGCTATACTGCGATTTAATATTCAATCATTATTAAAATAATTATAATAGGTAATAAATAAATAAGCAATAAATGAATGAATTCATTTTAAGCATTTGGGGTTTAAAAAATACACTTTTACATACATTCAATATCCAGAATAGATCAAATCAATAAAAATCTTTTTATTTTTTATTATTGTCGAATCAATATAAAAGTTTAATGAATTTGGATTTATATAACAAACTATGTAATACAATAATCGATTTTTATTTCTTATTTTTGCGTTATATATTGCTATATAATTGTGATGTATATCACACTTCAAACAGATTAAGATTTTAATAATTTGATCCAAGATACAAAATAATTAAAGATAATAATAAGAAAAAATTATTCCGTCTGGCAATCAAATCTGTAATTTGAAACTGTATTACATGGCGTATATAGTTTATTTATTATTTCCATTCCAGGTATGAGTAATAATAAGCATTGAAGACCTAGTTTTCAGTATTAACCTCACCCTTTATGTCCAATTTGCATTGTAAAATGAATACTGTCACAGAATATAAATTGTAAGTTATCCAATATCGCATACAAATAATGATTGACGCGTAAAACATGGTGAAATATGAAAAGATACTTTAACTTTCAAGTACCATCATACAAACATATATACGACAATTTCCGTTATAAAAGATTTGTTTAATATAAAACAAGAGTGTGGAAAAGTAATAATGCAATGGAAATATTCAAGTGTTGGCAAATATATAAATCAAACGAAAAATTAAAAAAATTAAAGCGACTAGAATCTAAAATAAACTTCGATTGAAAGAATTAAAAAGTAAGAAATTAGATAACGATTTTATAAGTTACATAACTTGTGTTTTCACATTAGTAATTTAACCATTAATTATTAGCAAATACGTGTACAAGTTTCAAATCAGAAAGAATTATTCAATTTGACTTACATATAAATAATTATAGAACTATTAAACATCTAGTCTACAACTGTATATATATATCTGTCTTATATGAATGGTTAATAGGACATTTGTGAAGTTTTAATGAAATTCATGCTTGACTTGTTTCGCGAAAGAACTTTTAGTCTGAGATGTTGTTTAGTTTTGACGACAGAGATAGCGATATACCATTTTATAAGTGAAAAGAAAAAGATAACACTAAAGAATACCCGAAACAGTGCAGCTGTTGTATTATGTGCATACTCAACATAGTGGCTTCGTAGCTCACTGATAACCGTCTTACTCGTACTCTTCTCTCTACTAATCTGTGTAAAATATAATGGAAATATTACCTTCGCACGCATATTTCATTTCATTATGAAAATTATGTATCCTTTCTAAATCATCAAGACCACGAATATAATTTGTTAATATATAACAAAATATTTTTGTTCCGTATCAAAAGATTAACCAAACGAATAATTTGCATTTTTGCATTGTTATTAACAATTTTCAAACAATGTAGAGTATTATTTTTATTATTAAAGTAATACACTATTTGAATGCTGAATTGGTTCAAAACATAAGGTTCAAAATAATTAAACAAGCTTAACATTTTATAGAATAAATATAACATTATAAAAAGTGTTTCAGACTTACAAATTTAATTAATCGTTTCACACAGGATGAATTAAGATTACCGAAAAAACATATTAACTATTTACTTATTGATGTTGTTAATAATTAGTAATTGCATAATATATTTTGTTATCATAAACAAATAATCGAATCAAAATTGATTACTGGTATTTTAATAAATTGAGTTTTTTTATAATATTATATCAACCTTACATATAATTCTGAATAATTCTTATTAATAATTCAGAACATACTGCTATAAAGAATAATATTTTGATATGGAATGTATTCGTGTTAGAATTAAAGTTCAACGATAATAATAATAAACTTTAATCCTTGATATATGAAATAGTATACTATAAAAATTAAACATTAATATTAAAAGAAGACAACATTTATATTATATAAACCAACTATATTGTTAAGCGAGGCATATTATAAATTAAATTCGTACGACAAACAATACTACTGATTTTCATCTAACGCCTCGAGGCACGCGAGTATCCCCTAGTCCTTCGCAACGGTAGAACAAGGAAAAGAAAGTTTCAAGCATCTGAAGACACACGAAAGGCAAGTGATCGTTAGATTGTTTGTTGTCAAGGTCCGCAGGGTAAGTCTGAGAAGCGCATAAGATTTAGAAAATATAAACTGGAAAATAAATGTGATTTTTGAATTTTGCACAGAAATTTCTCACGAACTATAATACGTCTATAAGCATAAGTCTGTGATAAGGAGCATTCGAATTTCCGTCTTTATAGAATTACATTAAAACAACGCAAACACCAAAACTTTAGCCACTAACAAGTATTTGATCTAAAATATTGACCTTTTCCTAAATTATTCCGAAAAATGTACTCGAAGAAACAATTCCGAAATTCGATCCTGGCGGACTCTCTCATTGATACTTTTCTCTTTAAGCATTCTGCTCAAAAAGCGTGCAAAGTTTCGTAGACTTAGCTCCTGAAAATACAAAGCTTTTAGAATGCGGAGGGACTTTTTCCCATTAATACTTCGTGGGACAAATTAACGTGTAACCCCGGATGCGATAGGCAGCCATGGATTTGCAATTCATCCCGTTCAATTTGCCACCGACCGAATTCGTTTTCCAGCTTTTAGGTTTCAAACTTTCTCGCTCATTTTGTTTGCTTTCGCGACGAGGCGATGCGAAATTCTCGACAGTGAAAGTATGAAAAATGAAGGGTTAGACGAACAAGACTTATGCTGGCTTCAGCAAACGTTTGTAATGCAATTTCCAAGACTTAATACCCAATCGATGTTCTCGGACCATTTCTCTTTCATGTTCTAAGTGCCCCAAGTTCACCTGCCGTTATATCGATGTATGTATGCGCCGCGCGTAACGAAAAATGGAGGATTTGTTTCCAATTTCGGTATTGTCGGTAAACTTCCAGACAGAGAAATGGACCGGATTTAGTTATCAGTTCTCGTAAGAGAAACATATTTTTATCTAATGCTCTATTAAATGAAATTAAGGGATTTAATCGTAAAGTTTGCTGAAATGAATGGTCATTAATACGAGTAATGTGGTAGATAATTACTCAAAGAATTATTTCAGTTTATTTGCGCAACGCGTAAAGATTCCGTTCCACTTAGACGTAATTTTACTTTTGTTAATTAATTTGACACGCTATCGTTGTGGCTTCAACTGAATGTCATCTGCTTAAATTCAGTAAATATATTTTTCTAATGTATGAGACCGGCGTAAATGATGTATTATTCAGTTCGGCTCAGATGTGTCTAAGTTAACATACATGCGCCATTTTTAGAAGTTTATGTTTTATTCATAAAGTGATTAATATATTTTTTAGACAGAATATTTTGTATGCAGAATGTTTAAAGCGCATAAAACTGATATTTTACTATCCGAAACATAATGTAAATGATAAATATAACGTATCAAAGATAATGAGGAATTATCTGTGATATTAAAGAGAATATTTCTTGGTATAATCTCGCATAATTATAATAATCTTTTGTTAAACTTGCATCAAAGTCTTAATAATGAATCGACAAAACACTGCGTCAAAGGGTATTATTGTAAACTTGGATGACTATAAGATGAGATATTAGAAAGCTTGAACCAGCTTACAACCTTTCGGTTAAAAGGGCTTCTGAGTATTATCTTTTGATCTGCTTAATAGTTGCTGTTCCTTTATAAACAAACCAATTTTGATATTCAATATTTGATCCCGTGAGGAATATTCCGTTATCATCTTATCCCGTTTTACAACATCTTGTACAGAAATATATATGAATTATTAACTCCTGTACTGCGCATGCATAATAATAAATCTTTATTATTATAATGTGCGATTATAAAAAATTAAATTGCTTATAAGTTGAACAAACGTCTAATCGAAGTGAACACTTTGCATCGCATTTACATACTTTGTATTTATGTTTAAATGATTTAATGTGCAATATGATTTTGCGTGAACAGCTAACTATGTCTTTGAAATTAAGATTAATCAGAAAGTGGATAGAAATATGAATTGCGTCTAGTTCGTTTTTACGACAATGAAATATAGTGCTAGTCGGGGTAATATTACACCAGAGTTAATTATAATGTCGAATGTTACTGAAGTAAGTGCGAGTATGGGAGATGCGTATTAGATTTGCCACTGGGTCCTGGTATGATAAATACACTGAAGCAAGTTTCGCGTAGTGCTATCTTACAGGTGAATTTGAATCACACACATACACTCACACATACATATATATATATCATTGCCACTTCTAGAACAAACCGCTATAGTTTCAAAGTTTCCGCAGAGCAACGCATCTGTGACTCGAAGACGTTAATTATACTCAACAACGATCTCACGAATTCGTGAACTTAACCATACGATCATCAAAAGATGAGATAGACTTCTACAAGTTGTTGGTATCTGAGTAATTAGCTGGATTACTTATTATAAGATAATCGATATATTAACAACTTTAAGATAATGTGTCGAGCATATCTAATATGTCTTTATTTGCATACAATCGATTAGTTAAATATAACGGCGAGATTGTCTTTATACATATATATATATATTTATATATATATTCTTTATACATTTCAAGGTCGAAGAAACCTAACAACAAAACGACTTCTTATACCGAAAGAAACAATGTATTAAAAATTACTAGAAAAATATTAAATGTTTGATAGTTGTGTTGTATTTTTAAATTATACTTAAAAATTAGTAAATATTGCACTTATTTCAGTAAGATTGCTGAAGTTTTACGTATTATTTCATAATACAACACTTCTGTCACACAAATAATATTTTATGAGTCATTTTGAATACTTTTTTTCTATCCGTGTAACTTTCGTAAGGTATCGCTTGAATGGTGTCTTCATAACTATAATAGTATTTCACTTGTTTAATTTGTATGGCAAATATTTTTAAAGGAAGTTTTTGATAGTAAGCTTTTATTGATCTTGAATATAACATTTTAATATAAATCGAAATGAGATTATTATTCGATTAAGGTTAAATAGATTTTTATTGTTCAAAGATTACTTTTTAATTTTATATAATTATTTCACTCTACTTTTTGAATAAATTTATACAGCCTCACAAGAATTTGTTTGCAACTTAAATACTTTTCATTGTAATTTATTCGAACAAGAGGTATAAGCAATTTCAGGCTATTTTTATAGTCTTATCTTGTACGAGATATCGTGGTCAGCGCTTTAATTATTTAAATACCATTATGCGATTCCAGATACTGCATAATTAATCTTTATGAAATTTTCATAGGTACAACATACGAGAATATTCTCTATTACCAAATACAATACCGAACCAAGTAGAATTCGCATTGAACGTAATAAAACTTACATGAATAATAATTAAATTTCCGTTGACCTTACAAGTTTTAAAACGTATCAAAATGATTTTTCGCTTTGTTTCCCCAGTTTCCACATTTCAAGATATAAAATTCCAAATATCAAGATCACATTGAAAAGCTTTGACAGAAGTAGCGCATGCATCATCATAATGGACTTCCACTTTCCTATACTCACAAACACCGTATTTCCTAAGAAAATATGCGTACCCTCAATCGTACTCCTGGCACAGCAGAACAAGCTATTTTGGTAACATATTTTTCTTACATGTGGCAGATTCAATCGCAAGTTAACGCCAGGATAAATATCGTTCTCACGCACCCAGGCAAATGCAAACTCGAGAAGATAGCACAAAGCTATGGAAAGTACCGAGATATGTGAGTAAGCCACACAAAGTAGGATTATTGGATTCTTTGTCTTTATGAGCAATGTGCCGCGAACTATCCAAATTTTGACTTTGTTTCAAACGAAAAGGTATTTCCTATACGACAGCACTGTCGAAGAATGAAAGGATAATATTTATTTATTTATTATATGTAAGTAAATATGGCACAATTTGCTTTACCCTGCAACAGAATTTCAAAATAAATATTTGCTTGTGTGAATACGTTTGGTTGGTTATTAATTACGTGCACTTTATTTTATACAAACTAACGTAAACTATTTTGACTAGGATAAATATTTTACAAATTATTAAATATATGCTAGCTTAGGTTTAAATTTCTTAGATATATATAACTAAAAGAATCGAAATAAGTATTTTTGTTCGAATATGTACATAATTTTATAAATTGTACAGGTAATTTGGCCAAAATTTAAGAATAATCAGGAAATAGTCGTGTATAGTAAAATAAACCAGTTTAAAACAAATTTGGATTTCGCTGTAAATACTTATAAATTCTTGTATATTTTTCCCTATATGTAGATTCTTAAAATTCTGAATCGCATCCAAAAGTAATACCATAATAGCGACGAAGCACGTCTTCAATTTATATCGTTTTCATTCTAATCTAAATCAGAGTACATATACACGCGTTCTAATGTGATATTCATGTAAAGAGATAAGATATTCTTCGTTGAGCTTACTACAAAATATGCTATAAATCACCGTCAAATATTTTATGTTATTTGATATATAATTTATTAATTAAACGCCTGAACATTAGTCAGATTGCACATTTTTAGTATTAAAATTTTCAAATATTATAGTTTATGAAATTATAGTTTCATTACAATCCATACAAAATTGTCTCTCGTTCAAAAACATACTAACATATGCGTTTAATGTTTATGTATTGTTAAAATGTATTGCATTCCAATGGTATTTGTCTGTAATCATCATTACAATTTTGGTATAAAAATGTAAAACATACATCTTGAATTTAACAACACATACGAGTTTCGACAATTAACAACTATGTAGTATTTCTGAAAGCTGTAAATTCGCGTGTCTTTTTAAGAGGACCCTGCTTTAGAATGTCCTAGTAAATTTATATTGCCTAGTAAACTTCTACCACATACTAAAATATCAAGCAATTAGAATAACATTAACGTACGTTTCAATATATTACGAGCATCTCCCTTTAATTTATAGAAAATGGGAATTACAAGATAAACTATCAAATTATACATCCTAATAACTCATAAATTACAAAATACATAATTGAACTCACTAAATTATGCAAAATCAACTTATAGGGGTATTAATAACATAAACGATAATTCCGTTCAACAACAAATAATTAATTATTCATATCTTTAAACCGACTAAAAATATATATATAAATAGCGACAATAATTAATTGCCGCAAATGTTAAACTGTTCTAATCACGTAACAAATAATCGGCGAAATTGATTTTATAGAATATGAAAGTTGTCTGCAAATTATCGGTAAACCACTTCTTTAACTTCCGTATATTACATTGAGTTGAGGATTACTATTATAAACTAAAATATGCAACTATGTGCGTAATTAATTTAATAAGTAATTAGATGATTTACAAAATCGAACAGTTGACAAGTTGTACACAAATAATGGAAGCAACTCCATTAAATAATGCATTTAAAGCAGTAGTTCTTAATCCGTATATAGTTCTGTATCATTCCATAGAGTCAATTAGAATATATAGTTATACATGTATTATATAGTTTAACTTTTGACTAACTGTAGATAATCAAACTTCTAATACTACTGAGATAATTTTAATATCTACAATTTGAAACAACTTAACTATCTATTCCTCATATCCATGTAATATAATTTCAATACCATGAAGATTTGACATCGTAAATGGTAGTGTAATAAACCCACGCTTCATATAATAATTTGTCGAAAAACTATCGACGAAACTATTTCGTAAGACTGTTCTTTTTATCGTATTATATTTTAGTAATACTGTACATTACTAATTTGTTAGACTGTCTTGTAACATGATGCATGTTTGCAGATATTACAGATGATATAATTTATTCTTAAGAGTAACACAATTTAGCTAACAATTTTTCGGGTGTTAATTAGCAGCGTCTTATTATGAATTACATAAGTGTACGAAGAAATTATGAAAACCTAAACGAGAGATTCATCTAAACGTTCCGAAAATAAACCATTAAACAACAATGTTGCAAGACTGAATTGAAATCAGCAGTTCGTTCTTTAGAATGAATAATACCCGCTTTTAATTAAGATTCTGGATGGAGCAAAGTTCCCTCTGGGTCAGGACTGAGTTCGACCGATAAATCTTAGCGAAAGAAGAAATGCAGTTGAAAAATGAAAATTTGTAGCTTTACAATATATGAAACGTGGGAATTGGCGGAATCGTATTATCTGTCTTGGAACGAGGGTACGCGAACTATGCGTTGCCGTAACGCGAGCGCGGATACTACGGTGGAGAATAACATCGAATAGATGTACGAATCGGACCCGCCCCTTTACGGTGTCAGGTCACTGCGTTCCATTTCCGACGTGACTCGTGGTTAGCTTTTTCTTTGGCCAAAACATGAAACAGAGAGCCGAATACCCCAGGGATTCACACAGTCGAAACAAGCAAAAAGAATTATTCCTATTTTCCTATTCTGTCCTTATGTTTCTCTTACTCGCTCGTTCGATCTTCTTCCATTCTTACCACCGCGCTCACCCAGAAAACGAAACGAAGTCCTCGCAGGAGTCGTGTAAACTCTTACGGCTGCAGGGCCTCGACTTATTTTTTTATCTTTTTGCCCCTTTTTGTCTCTCTCATTGGGAAAATAGAGGAAATGGCTCGCGTCTTGACTGCAAAACCGCCTAAACTCGATTCGTCGGTGAGCTTTCGAGAAACACATTTTTCTCAAAGAAATGTGTGTACGAAGTGCGCAGACTTTGTATAGCCCACGTATGGAATACAAGAATAAATTAATTAACGTCGCACGTCTTGTTGTATTATTATGCAATTCAACGCCGGGTATTTCTTCGTAATTATTCGTTCCTTCTTGTGCGCGTTTTACGATAATCTCGACTGCATGTCGGCGATGACTTTTTATATTCGGGAATAAAGATAATAGACATTTTTGAATGCACGGCGTTATTAAAAGCTATTAAAAGTATGATTAAACGATAAAGTTAATAATTCGCAGAAGGATTTTACACTTTTAACGATACTCGGGAAAACAGATTTTAATTAATCAAAACTTTAATTAATTGCAATTCTATTTTATTATTAGATTTTGGTAACTAATAAGTACACTACAGCCAAAATTACTAACTTACCAAATTACATGCATGCTAAGTTGCCTACATGGCAAGTTTAAGGAGAAGTCATTTAAACGTCAAACGTTGAATTCTGTGTGTGTGTGTGTATTGATGTTTTATATTATATCACATGATATAATATAAATATACCACATATAAATAAATAGAAAACTTAATTAAATATAATTCGATTGAATAAATTTTAGAATTAATTAATCATAAACCTTTAATTAATTTTAATACTTAAATAATAATTTTACAAGTTATAAAATATGTTCTTATAATTAACCATTTCATTTCTCATTACGAAATGCCCTATATTGGATTGTAATGTTAATTAAAATGTTTATAATGTGTACGCTTAATAATTTTTTATTAAATTAAAACAAGCTAATCCGGAGAAAAGTTTTGTCTAAAGAAATGAAAATATGCATACGATCGTTTTATCCATTTTTTAAAACTTTCGCAATACTTTACAATAAAAATGTTAATAAATCTGAAAGATATTTTAAAGTTAGATTGCAACTATCGACAAAGGTGTAACTTACGTCAGCGTTTCTACATTGGTACGGTATATCTTATACTGATATTTTTCTACGTGTATTTATTTTCCGTTTCCTTCAATTAAACTAGATTTCGTTTAAAGTTGGGTCACGATTAAATATTGTAGTTTGAAAAAAACTACAGTAAATGATTACTATACTTATTATTTAATTACTAGCAAGATTTGTATCTTAAATTCACAAGATTGTGTAGATTATGTGGAAAGAAAAAAAAATTATGCTATAAAATTATAATTAATGCATTTTACAATATATTCAAAATATGAAAATGATAAACTCTTTTTTAATATTCAACATGGTAATATGATACAATATAGAATATATATTGTCATCTGCATATTAGTAGTTTTTTGATTTTTTAATTAAATTTCTTTAAAATTTATTATCAAATATTTTAAAAAATATTCACTTGGATGTATGACATACAATTAAATAGTTTTAATTTATTTTTTTAATTAATGTATAATAAACATTTTAATAATGTATAATCAATATTAATTGTATAATATATAATGTTAGAAACTTGAGAATTCAATAATAATTATAAGTATTCTGTTAAATTTTTGTTCTTTTTATATTCAATATATTTGAAGAAAATGTATTTCATTGAAGCCTTTCGTCGATTCAAGTTTAGCCGGATTTGCAGTCAATACGAGCCATTTCCTCTATTTTCCCAATACGATAGACAGAAAAAGAGCAAACTGTTTGTAAAGTCTTCGCCTAAATGCATAAGTATTTATTTTGCTTTTTTTGAAACAGCGGCACAATCTTAAGATTATAGTATAAATGAATTTAAGACAGACGAAATTTACTGTTTATACAAATATATATATATATATATAAGCCATGAATCAAAATGTTTTATAGTAAAAGAAGCAGTTTTATATTTAGAAGAACTCGACAAATAGAAATACAAATCTATATCAAAAGTATATACTTATTTCTTATAATTATATAAATGTCTGAATGTCGCCAACATCTATACGTACCTAAAGCAAGAGCTATTCAAACCACAAGGTTTGAACACAAGTTTAAACGTTTTATTTAATATAATAATTTAAACTTTATTTTTATTATATGAATGCATATATATATGTATATTGTAATCATCAAAATAAATGACATTTACGTATTAAAAATTTAATAAATGAAGTAATTAATATTTGGATGAATCATTTTGCAAAATTGTATGGCAATATATAAACATTATTTTTGTAGATTTATTTCACACCATAGTAATAAGCATTTATTACTCAAATATTGTCCTCTTCGTCAAACAAGTCTGAACATAAAATATATCAACATCACAAGATATCGGAATCAAAATGGATTTACTCAATTCAGTGCCTAAAAAATTGTATATACCCGCATATAGCTCCAGTGTTATCTATGAATATACACGCACACTCTCAAAATCGCTGCCATTACTATCGATTGTATATACATCTAACAGGTGAAAGTTTGAGATAGTTTAAAATAGTTACGAATTGTTTGTTGTCAGTGGTAAATTATTAACTTTTCTGAATAGGACCTTATTAATATCTACAATGTTATATTATAAACGTGATAATTATCAAAGTTCACTTAGCAATGAAGAATGTAGACGTTAAATCTAATTACAACTTTGAATCCAGCAGCGAATTACGGAAATAAATGATTAGTGTTCTTGACTTTAGTTTCGATAAACAAGATGCAGATATGATCGAGGAAATACGCTCGAAACAATGTTATTTATGCGTTTGTTGGAAAACTTGTTAGATTCGGTTCAAGTGTTGCAGATGAATGTGATCGCAAACAAGTGCCCAATGGCGTAAACTTTGCGCATCTAAATAAACCCGTGAAATAGTGTAAATTATATGCAGATGCAGTACACCACAGAAATACACTTGAATGATTTTCGAGGACCAACGTGAAAATAATTAAAACACAACGAAAGCGTATCTAAGATCGCGATAACAAGACCATCTTCAGAGTCTAAAGAAATGTGATAGGATAAGGGAAGGGATAAGAGATAAATTATCGGATAAATCTTTCTCAAATTTAATTACGGATTTATTTCCAGAGACACAATTTTGTCGAATTAAACGAGTCGCAATAAATATAGTGTGAATTGGCTCTTTGATTTACGTGAATATATTAATCAACTTCGAATTCGTATTTTAAATAATTGTCCATATAAAGTAATAGAAACGTAGGACTTAATTAGTAGTAGTAAAGTTATAATTTTTCATTATTTAATGGATTAAGAGTAGCTAAATAATGTTGAAGTATTACAAAGACTGGTTCATTATTAATCATAACACAAAATTAACTATATGAATTGAATCATCTATCAAATATGAATTAGAAATTAATTTAAAATTACATAATATCTGTAATAATTTATTTAATATAGTAACTATATATTTAAAAAGTAAATATCATATATTAATCATTTTTGAATATTATATTAATAGTGTATTGATAATATATTAAAAATCTATGATCCATATTTACTTGAATTACTAGGGATTCGATAATTATTAGTTTAATTTAAATATTTTAATGCGAATAATAAACAAAATACAAAAATATAATGACAATAACTACCTTTAAGGAGTTAAGCAACATAGGCGACGGTTATTACCCGGATGGGTGACCGTTCATAGAAGATGTTTTATAATGATGAAAATACGTTTTCAGATATTATAATATATAACGATTTTAATAATTATTTATTTCTTTTGTTTAAATTAATTTTTTTGGAAAAAAAAGTCAAGCTTGGGCCAAGCATGGGCCAAGCTTGGGCCGTTTGTTTTTTTCTACATGGGAAGGTTTGTGCATTTTCCGAGAAGATTATACATATTTATTCGTTCGGTTCATGAAAGACTGCAAATGAATTTCAAAATTCACTCCATTCAAGCCCAAACTTAAACTCACTTAACTTCGTCAAAGTTAGTGATGCTATTTATTCTGTGAGGAAACCCATACAGCCACCTGTAAATCATGATCTACACTATGCTGTTTGGTTATACGTGTAATACACCACAAATCTGCCTGAAATGACCAGTCTTTGACTGTCAATATTAATAAAAATGTTTACTATCCAATGGAACAGATTGATCCGCCCAAATTCATTTAGGATGTTCAATTCATGGGGAAACACACAATAATGCCAAAATTACGTTCAACGTTTAGCCATTCGCTCTCTTATGAAATTGCACAAATATTCCAATAAGAATCCCATTCGATGATTAAAATTTATCAAAATGTATATTATCGTATAGAATCGAGGCACCCGTAGTTATATTATGGGGAAACCCACATAATTACACGAAAATTACTTTCAACCTTCAGCCGTTCGCTTAAGCTTAAGATCACACTTACATGTCTAAGACTCTTTTAACACTTAAAATGAATAAAAGTGATTATTATCCTATGCAATGAACTCTTTGATTTTCCTTGGGAAAGCGTATTATCATATGTAGTCACCCTGTCCAATGTCAGTTTTGTGGTTTATATCATGGGAAAACCGATGCAACTACACGAATCTTACATTCAGCTTTTAGCGATTCGCCGTCGTATATAATATTACACATATACAATTAAACGACCATCCTTTGACATTTATAATAAGAAGAAGATGTACTAAATAATGACATCTACTACATTGAAGTTAATTAAGTTGTATATTTCATTTCAAAACTCATGGAACCACCCTAAAATAATGATCAACGCTTAGCCATTCACTCAAGTGTAATACCACACATATTGGCCAAAACGGCCCCTATGACACACAAAATGAATAAAAATGTGTACTCAATTATGGTTTCGACTTACCTAAATTGATATGTGTGGTTTCTTTAGTAGGAAAACCTATATACATATAACCCATAACCGTTCGAATATTACGATCAACCCTTAGTCGTTCGCTCAAGCGTAAAATCACACACATATATTAAAATGATGTTCCTCTGACGGTCAAATCAATGAAAATTCATATTAACTGATGGAATTGGTCATACCTAAGTTATTTGTGATGTTAATTTCGTTGGAAAATCCTTATAACTATCGGGTATCCCATACAATCATCCCAAAATTACCATCAACGCTTAGACGTTCGCTCACGTGTAAAACTACAGAAATATACCGAAAAAACTATACCTGTTAACTCTCAGAATAAATGAAAATGCTTACTAGCTGATGAAGTTAACCCCACCCTAAACTCAATTATGCGGCATGTATAAATATATATACCCTATATATCAGAATCCACCAACTTCCACCTGATATCAGTTTACGATTTATTTTTTAGGTATATACTACTCCAAAATTTTAAGATTCTAAAAACCAACATGTCATCATATTATATGCATTTGAGTTTGTATTTGTATCTTTCAGAACAGTTTAAAATATAATGTTCATTATAATCAATGTAATACATATAATTCAAATTAAAATTCACAAATATAGTATTTCTTCTTCACTTATTTTTGGAAATATATTCTTTTAACGTTTTAAATGTACGCGTCTAAATCCAAAAATATATTATATATCTATAACTTTATAATTGAAATTTATATATATATATATATATAAATATATGTATTCTAGTTCACCTAAATATCATTAATTAGATGATTTAGGTAACAATGTTCTTAGTCTACATTCTGCTTGGGTTGCAAACTTATTCCCTTAATATGATTCAGCAGCAATCGAAAGTTCTAAATTTACTTCAGAATATCGTATAGAACTGTTGATTAGTACTTCGTATGTAAAACAATCCAGTATTATGTTTCTAATTCGAATAAAAACGAAATTATTAACTCAAAATTTTTAAAACTTCACACGTATAATATTTGAATGAAATTATGTAAATGGAATTAAATTGTATTCATTACATTTTAATTTGCGACTATTAACATAATGTTTCGAAATCGATATGTAATATATTATTACAATATTAGTAATGTTGATATAATTTTCATTTTGTTGAACCAATTAGGTTTTAAAATAATATGTGTTTTTATAATATTGAATTAATTTATATTAAAGTTAAAGTTTTGTACAACGTTTTACATTAAATATTATCATTTGATTATATATACATCAGAACATAAAATTTCTCATTTCATATTAGAATTATAACTTTTTTAATTGAAACGTCGACGATCGCTCTCCACTAGAAAGCACTTGTGGTTATAGATGGAAGTTAATAATATCAGTAAATTATTCCATTGCTTCAAATAAATTGATAAAAATGACATCGCCAGTATTATCAGACTTGATGAATATTTTAATATAAATATAGTTATTACCATAATTAAAAATTCCCAATGACAAATAACGGACAATTGTAGCTGTGTGCAAAAATAATCATAACTATCACATTCAAACTGTAATAATTGTATATGATATTTAAAGCAAACAATTATAAAAAACATCTTTTCACCGACATCGTTCAATTACATTCTTGTATCCCATGTGGTTTCCTTCCACTTTTGCGCTTATTACTATATTTTCTCCTCGATGTTTCACTCATCTTTTATGAAAAGTTGTCATCACATAATTCTTTCTGCATATATTTTGATTTTGTTATTCATTCAATGTTGTCATTTAATATTGACAAATTTAAAACTCAACAAATAAAAATCCCCTTTGGTATTATTAACCAACATATTATCATTCCAAGCTTAATCCTATTTTCATTTCAAAGTTTGTTTCTATTTGCGTCACAGTTATACACGTCTCAAAGCCATGTTTCTAGGGAAAAACATGCGATATATTTATGAATTTACTAAATGTGAAAGTGTTTAATTTGAAACTACCCAATCATTACAGAATTTAACCCTTCGTAAGCCAGGTCGCAACAAAGTAAACGTTTACGTCACGACCAACAATTTGCCGTAATCTTCGTAATGGGCACAAAACAAATTGCGCCGCTGCAATATTGGCGATAAGAGTTTTTTGAAGTCACGCGTAATGACGAAGCAAGAAGGCAAGATTGGTGGCATTAAAAGGAGGTATTGTAAACGCTGGCAAAGCAAAGTGTATGTATCAATTTTGTTGCTAATAACGGCAGCAAGGGACGCTTTATCCGGAAAGAAAGTTGCTCTCATTCCGCTTCTACGTTTCGCCCATTCGATATCAAGAGAATGGTATTTTCCATCTAAACCCGTAGTATTCATCGTTCCCCTGAGTTCGGCTATACGGATACGAAAGAGCTAGGACGAGCGGAGCGTAGCGCGAAGCGATTCGACCAAATTAAATGCGCGTCGCGGTGCACCAGCGCTACGGTAAATGTAATGCCATATATTGTTACATGCATATCTGCTTTGCTCGGCAACGCGCGAAATATTATATGTATTTGTATTTCATATGTATAGTCAGACGTTGAATGGGCAAGAGATTGTACGACCATAGGAATCCCATTGCTTCTCGAACTATATAGACTTAATTACGCGAGAAAATGAGATTCGAAGTTACGCGCCGTATAATATTTTGGACACAACGAACGCGCGACAATGTGTGGCTGTGGTACAAAAAACGTCCTGTTTGATTCAAACGTTCGTAGAAATACATGGCAATTGTGATCATTCATTAAAACATTTTTTAAAAATAAAGATTGCAAATAGTCTCGGTGTGACGTTTTGCAATGAGATTGCATTATATCTTTCGAATGTTTTGTTTTGTAATTTAATGGTTATGTGGCAAATTTCTTAAACGTGTATGTTGATAAGTGTAGAGAATTTGATTTATAATATTTATACGTATAATTCATTTATAATTTAATATGATTATATATCTTGTCTTTTATTTTAAATCATAGATTCTTTATCACGTTTCGTGGAAATCCTGTTCTAAAGTTTGTGAAAATAAAATGTCAACGGTCGTTTTTATTTTGTCAAATTATAAAGCGTTCGGTTTGTTTTTAAATTAATCAGTGAAAATATATCTAATCTAGTTAAGAATTATAGTTTGATTTAGCACTTTTAAACACGAAAATTGATAATTAAATTGCAAAGCATTTTCTGCTTGGTGGACAGATAATCATATGAAATAGGAAGAGGATTAGGTAAAAACAAAATAAAAGTCATTCGACGTGAACAAAAAGTTTTATAGCTTAAATGTGTCAGCAAATTGCACATATAGACTGCATGCAAGTATACTAGAATTATTATTTTATTATTATCAATTAAACATACTTATATAAAAGTATTATCTACATTTAATAATGAATAAGTTTATTATAAAATCAATTTCAAATTATAGATTTTAAGCCGCTAAATAAGAAGCATTTGCATGTCAAACATAAAACTAAAAGTTTATTCATAACTAAACTGTGAATACATTATTTTTAATTCTTATATAAAGGATTATCAGTTTTATTAAATCTTCTTTTATTTGATTTTTAATTGCTCATAAATTGTTAATTAAAATTGTTAAATAATGTTTGCTTTGTAAAATTCATGCAAAATAATCAAATCTTTTTATGGAAGACTGCATAATTAGTTATTTTGTAATTTCAAACTGATATTACATTATTATATATATATTCCATTATTAAGGTCTTTTGAATGTTTATTAAATTGATCGTTTGTACCTCTTTATGGCACTCTTGCTGTATTCTTCAAAGAGGCTGTCAATCAATGAAAATTGCTTTTCTTGAGAAAAGGATATTTCCTCTTCTATCGATTTCTTCTGAATAGAACATTTTAGTGCCATAGTTCGGCACTGAATTCATTATTATAAATAAAATCTATCTCTTATTTAATAAGGAATTCAATTCTAAGTAAAAAAAAAAAAGATAATAAAAATAAAATTAAAATATTTATTTTCTTTAAGAAAATAACAATGTTGGTTGAAATGAGTCAAATAAAAAAATTAAATATGAATAATTTATAATATTGAAAAATCTTTCCCTTATAAAAATCTCCGAGCCAACGAACC
>JABFQC010000675.1:0-24522 GCA_022817085.1 Psilanteris sp. ZL-2020
ATATATATATATATATATGTAGAGTCGTTGATTAACAAGTTTTTAGTAAATTAACTTATAAACATTTGTTGTTTATTTACAATAATCATCATTTGCATCATTTAACAACGAGTATTAATGATTTTAGAATGTTATAGATTGAAACTGCAACATAATATTATAACAAAATAAACATAACTAATATAATCATACATAAATTCAATTATAGCAAATAGATACACTTGTATAATAATCGATTCGTTGGTTAATTTATATAATTTCGTCAATTAATATTAAATAACAAATTTAGTGCGAATCGAAAGTGTAAATTTGTTTACGAAATGAGTTTTTATTATATGTTCAATCGATACCAGCTGAAATATTTCGTGCAGCAATAAAGGAATTTCCATCATTTAGGAATAAAATTGGTTAATATTTACTAAATTTATTCATAAATTGATTTCATATGTTCAGTTGTTTAATTTAATTACGCCGCCGAGTTGATTAACCCTATAATTAGAAGTTTAAAACTAGTGTATTATTTAAAAATAAAAATTAAGTACTTAGAAGCGATGTATATTTTTAAAAACAAATATATACAAATAAATGGATTCATTATTATATTAAACACACAACTTAATGCAAGTATATTATGATGTAATTTTGTACACTTGTAATTAAATCATCTTTTAATTATTATAAATAAACTGAGTAAAATCAATGTACGTAATAATAACTTTAAACACAGAACGTACATCGTCCGTTGATTTCAGAAACATTACCAGTTTCGTATTTTATATAAACAATTAGGGATTAATTACTGCTTGATTAAACGTTCGTACGTTTAAGGAAATATATTACAACTAATTATTATTCAAAAATAATACTAACGCGCAAATGGTCGAAATTTGAAGTTTAATCTAATGAAATAGTCAGTTAAAGTATTGCTGTGTTTGTAATCAGATAAACTAAGTTTATAAACCTAGAAAATTTGTATGTTAAATAATTATGTACGCTTTATTATACATAATAAATTCTCTGGAAATACACTCGCAAATGTATTAAGCTTTTGAAAACTATACAGATAATAAACAAAACTGTTAAAAATGTCAGTATACCGACGGTGCATCGTCGTTTAATCTTCATCACATCATTCAGATAGTTATTAAATAGTTTGCTCACCAACCGGTATCAAAATATCTTTTAATGTACATCCATCTGTGTAAAATACGCCATAAATCAACAAATCTATTTCAAAGGTTAGACAATTTTAATTAATTAATTTCATTTCATCTTCAAGATAACAATCGTTTTGATATTTGTTAATTAATTTTAATTAATAGGATAATTTTTTGTCGTTCTTATATAAATGCGTATATTGAAAAAGGTAAAAAAATTTTTTTTATTTTTTGATCATCAATACGTTTAAACTCCAATTCAACAAATAAGTAGGCCAATATTTTTTTACTTGTGAATTATTAAATTATAAACAATAGAGAATTGACGTCAACTTACCCAAACAATGGATAACTTTATGTAATCAAGTTATTCGGTAATGAAATTGAATTATTATTTTTAACTCGAATACAAGCGTGCATACCTGTATCGATCAGCACTATTTTGATAAATATAATTCGGTACATAAGTACAAATTGAATTAAATGACGTACACGCGCGCACACATGCACCACGATGGCGTGCGCCAGTGACAATGTGACGGTTACATAACAAGCCACTCATTATAGAATATGGAATAATAAAAGCTGTCATTCTAAATTCATACCACTGACATATTAGTTTTAGTTATGCGTTTTGTTTTCTAAATTTTGTTACTTTTCAATTCTGCGGATGAAAGTTATCGCGTTACTCTTGCATTGCCTATACAAATTTAAATTACAAACAAACAACCCGGTCACGGTGTTTAGTGCAGAATTTTAATTCTAAGAACGGACTGTACTTATTATTAAAAAGGTAACTTTGCTCGGACGCCGAAACGTATTATAACCGAAAATTCAATAGCAAACCTCTTCGTAACCATAACTGCAACTTAAACTAACTCAACGTCGTGCTGTATTTAATATTTATAATGGTCAATAACTCAATAGAATTTTTAAATAAGTTAAATACAACGTCAGAACGTTTTGTCGAGAGATTGTTATATTTGGAAAGTAATCAGATAGGAGCTAAAAGTTTGCGTGGTGTGGTGATTTTAAGTTAAATTTAAATTGAAATTTAGAATAACAGTCGGTCGAAATTGAGGTTGCCATAACTCGGTGAAATACGCGGACCAAAAATTCAAATTTAATATATACGTATATATCGCAGAACCGGAGACAAGGAAGGAAAGGCAAGTGTTTTGCGCAAGACGTCACCGATGATAAATCTCGGTATCGTTGTTTGACGGACGGTTTGCGAAAATGGCTGCCGATTGGATCTGTCAACGGTAGTCTTACTTTAACGAGTGACACGTATTTGGAGCGATTTATGCACCAACAGTGAACGTTCTCTACTTTGACTTGATGTAACAATCATATTTTCATTTTGGTAGACTGAATTCGTTGCAATTAAATTATAACTTTGTTAGTTTTTCTTTTTATTGTCTCTCCTTTTTTAGTTGCAATTCAAAATAGTCAAATATTTACAGCATTTTAATATAAAAGGTACATGCATTTTTGAAAGAATTGAATAAAGATGAAACGCGCTATCCATTAAAAATGTAACGAAAAAATATATATAAAAAAATACTGTCAAATACTATAGTCGTTCTATTAATAACAAGAGAACCTATGGTGGCCAAACAGACTGTGTTACAGACGTGACTTTTGAGGCTTTTTTTAACATTATGTAAACATACAATGTCTTTAAGTGCAAGTTGATTATCTGCAATTATATTGAACTTCAAATTGCTCGTATCAATCATTCAAAATCGCAACAATTATTTATTGTTGGTAAAGTCACTACGAATTACATAATGAGAAAGTATAAAAATCGGTATCCGTGTTTTTTTTTATTTTTGATGAAAACGAGTTGTATTTAAATGATGATTGTAAGAATAATTGAATTTGAGCGTAATAAAATATCGACGCTATAAATGGATTTGAATTGTTAATCATATTTGAGCAGCGCAGTCAATTATGTAATCAAAAAATGAGTTGGCTCCGCCTTAGCTATATTTAACTGTTGAGACGCGATGCACCAACAGCTGTAACTGATGGCGAATTATCTAGTAATTATCTTTTCTTTTGCTCGATGTTTATGATATTTACATAGTTTTCAAGGCTGGTGTGTAAACTTGAAAAAATGATTAAATAAAAGAAAAGAGAGAGAAAAAAAAACAAAAGAAAAAGCAACGCGTGGCGAAATTCGCTCATAAACTTTTCATTGAATTTTTTTCTTTCACACACACATATACATACACAAATATATTTGCAAATTAACTTCTGTGTTTCATTTCATTTGGCTTTTTGCTCATTTATTTTTACTTATTATCTGTCTAACTTCTTTTCCAGTTTAGTTTTACTACTATTTTGAATTCATCGTACATTTATTTGCATTGCTAACAAGAACGAATGCGCAATTTTGAAGTTATTTTTTTGCGAGTAAGACTTTCTCATTTTGAATGTACGAGTCTTTTGTAATTATATTTTAACGAGTAGTAATTCATTCTCGGATACGACGCTACCTTTCCGAGTGACTATTCACACGAGGCGCGACACCTTATCGAAGCGATGTCACCTCTCCGTGAATCGATTGTGTCGACTCCCCTTTCGTTACGAAACTCTTACTTCGACTCGCACAGCGTTACCAATGAAAACGGATACGCGGGCGTGCAGAAAAAATTGCAGCGGTTCAATGACATTGGGGTGCCTTTTCCAGGGATGGGTGTACGAGAGTGGCGGCGGCGTATTGTTGATACGGGTTTAATTCACGAGCGCCTGTTTTTTCATTTGCTTTCGCGACTATGTTAAGCAATAAAGATCCGCCCGGAATTCAGCATTTAATTCAATAAAGCAGTTTGTTTCATTAAGGTCAAAGGTCATTAATTACGGGATTAGCATATTTTTTGATTAATCCGTTCAAATGCGCGATTTATGCCTACCACCGCCTTTTCAACCCGCATTTCAGTTTTTTTTTCTTTTATTTGTAGCTACTTTTATTATTTTGTTTAAGATATAATTTATCTCAAACCGCCTTTACGGATTTTAATATTCGGCAATTTCGTGTGCTTAATAGAAATAATGCAAAGTAAATTCGATATATATATAATGTATCGTCGTTATATTATTGAATTTGTCGGGAAGAAAATCACTTTATAAATCTACGTTCAGTTTCATTGACTACTGACAGACGTTCAAAATATCGATGTCGTCCGATAAAAGCTTCTATTTAAAAGGTAAGATAATAATAATAACAACAAAAAGAATGGAATTCAACGAACTAATGGACGAATCGACTTTAATGGTGCGTTTTTGCCGCAGAAACAATATTTTGGCGTTCTCCGAAATTAAAAAGTAATTTCCTTGTATCATCTTGGCGCGTTTTCAGAGAAAACACAATCCAGAGTTATATTTCTAGTATCAGAATGAATAACGGAGAGCTCGCTTCTTTTCGTTCAAAGTAAAATCTTGTGTACAAAGCTGAGCTTCAATTATAATAATCGATAGCGTAATTATTCCGGAACAAATGCATAATGCGACTTTTTTTCGCCGGGATTATTTAATTAAGTTCTCTCATTCGTGTTTGTAAACTTAAAGATAGAAAGGAAGACTATTTTAAATAATAATTCATCGTATAAATTACATATTTGAACATTCAAATCATATGCATCGCACGTTTATTAATACATTTTGAAATATATAATTACGCAACACAAATATGAATATACAAGATTTAAATTTTAGAGCGCAAAATTACGCTGCAACAAAAGTCTTGAAATATTATACACAGTTGAATTTTTGATGAATAAACATGAGAAACGTTTGTTGATTTCGTTGATATTGTGGATCTTAAATTTATTTTGTCCATACTTCTTTTGATTGCGCGACTCGCAGCGAAATTGCGTCGCGCTAGCGAATTCTTAGAATGTGGAACGACTTTATAGCTTCGTAAAATTAATTTTCGAGAAGAATTAAATAATGCGCTAAAAAAAGGCGAAAAAACACCGACATTTAAGTATTGAAAAGCACCGGATTTGCAAAAATAATTCGCGCGCGCGTCGCGGCAAATCATCTCGTAATGTAATACACGTTTCTAAAAATAATTACTTGATGCTAGCAAATTATCATTACGAAGCGACAAAGCAACGACTCTGATTCATCGGATTTTATTTTCATAAATGCAACTTTGAATCATTTTCAATTAAGCTCTTTAAAATAAAGCAGTAACGCTAACAATTTCATTCGCGACTGAAAGCAAATTCGAATTCAGAATTCTTAGAATTAAAAATTAAAAAGCAGATTAGGTTTTAACAAACCTAATCGCTCGATTAATATTAAATAAACGTATTTGTTTACGTTTTAATAACTGTCGGGTTACCAAAGTTATGTTTATTTATTTTTGCCACTTTGAACACGCCTCGTCAGTGTCGCGCATTGTAATGCAAACATTTGGAACTTTTTCTGTATATGTAAAAATAAGTTAACGCGCCTCGGTAATTAAAAATCTACGC
Source organism: Psilanteris sp. ZL-2020 (assembly GCA_022817085.1). Lineage (NCBI taxonomy): Eukaryota > Metazoa > Arthropoda > Insecta > Hymenoptera > Scelionidae > Psilanteris > Psilanteris sp. ZL-2020. Next base: position 5,648 of record JABFQC010000675.1, read on the forward strand.
AGATAAATACAATAAACAATAACGCGCGTGTTCAAAAATTGTACGTTAACAAGAATAGATTTCGAAACGCGAGAAACTTAGAGGTTAAACAATTACCTACGTGGCCATAATGCGCAGGCAGTCAGAACATGAAAGCGCGACGCACGCGTTCGCAGTTTATTTCAACTAGAATTGTTTCTTCGAGTTTATATTTATATTTTTGTACATTTGATGTTTACACTTTGTCGAGTGGCAAGCCCGCGAGAAACGTTAAACGCCGTGCAGAGTTTTATTTCTGTTGAAGTTATCCGACACAATTATCTTGGCGTTTCATGCCGATGATCGATACGCGATCGCGTTTGTGATTCGATCTCGACCAAGGTTTGATTACGAATCAAAGATTGGCGTCTTTTGCTTTTGTTTATAAAGGTTTTCGATTGACCCAAATGTCGAGCGTATCTAGAAATTGATGCGGCAAGACGCGAAGTAGCTGTTGCAACAAATGGGTTCGGTTCTGCCGCGAGGTTTGATTCGATTTCGATGTTCGTTATTTCCAACAAAAGAATGTTTTATTCACGGTTATGTCATTGTTTAACGTACGTGTTTCGTCAATGTGAAATATGTTTTACACAGAAGTTTATATTATATAATAATAATTCAGAGTCGAACACAAAATATTGCATTGGTGCATTGTTTATATCCGCATACCGTTTATTGCATTATTCTTGACGGATAGTATTCTATTATTATGACGTCATACCCAGGAAAAGTGTTTCAAATTAATGTGCGTTTGACGGATTACATTTTTTAAATATAATGCTCGTTGTTCGTCGTGATTGACATTAAAACGTTACTTCGTTATTGCATTTAATTTATAAATATAAATAAATTTAATTTCATTTTTTGTATTGTCAATAATTGAGTATTTCCACTTGCTGTATAAGAAAATAAGTGTACGTAAATCAAATCATAACAGAACAATATTTACAAACATCGACTATCGATTTCTTGAATGTTTTTTAATTTGATATTTAATAAAATATAATTACATTTGAATTCAATAAAATTTACCTTTCAATAATTTTGTTTTCAATTACACGTTGTTCATTGTTGCAGAAAAATCTTGTGAAAGTATAATTTCTAAAAAAAAAATTATTAATATTGTACGAGGTATTATCAGTATATACTGTTTTATAATCTGTAAACACTGAACGGTATAAAAAGACGGTCGAGTTAACGTAATTAATTTTTTTTCCGTTTTCCGATACTGTTTTTATTCCAAAGCTATAGTACAATTCTTATATTTTTGTTAAACACGGACATTAAGGTTGTTTACATATTGTTCATCGACGTTTAAAATATAAATTCAAGTTCATGCAGCATGGAAACATTATAAAAAGCATTGTTGTCTTTATTTATAAATAACGAATAATAGAATTCCAATAGAATATGACTGTAAACATTGTTAGTATCCAAAAAAGTGACTTTGGGCATTGCAGTTAGTGGAAATTACTGGTTAATATTAATATACAAATTGGAAGAATTGACATAAGTTAAGTTTCATTTCTAATACAGATTTGATATTTATTAGCAAAATTGAATAAAAGCGATAGAAATAAAATAAAATTAGTCGAATAATTTAAAATGAACATTTGTTATGCGTAGGCATACTACACGCGGCGTATACACAATCATAAAAATTAAAACTGGCTTGAGTAAACTAACTTTCCATGTCCGGTCGCTAAAACGTGTCTCCTACAAGAATCCGTGAGGATTACAAAAAAGTAGCATCATCTCTTTTTATCTATAAGAAGTATATACCTGGGATGGAATGGTTTGCATTTTGAGGTTGCGGTGCCCAATAAGCTTGACTGATGGACGGATACGGTGAGTTCGCACCGATGTGGTATTTACCGACGAACTTCCGACTTTTCATAGCCATCGCACCTCGCACCAGAAAACTCCACTTTTCAAACGGTCACTCACTCCCCCCTCGACCTCGCCTGTCTCATCGTATCAATGAAACTCAAAACACCAGAAAACCACCTCCCCACCACTCACTCCCCACTATTTCACCCAAGTTCACTCCGTTCGATTTATAACGCGCAACATCGATTCCGGGGACTCCCGGACGACGCGCGGAAATTCAAAGCTTACTTCTCGCGGTGAACAATTTTTCAGTCTCGCGGCCAGACAAAAATTCGCGAATTCGAATCGCGTCGTCGCGAAGGTCGGCGCTACGGCGTGCAACGCGACGAACCGAAATCGGGACGCAATTTCGCGACGGCGTTCGCGCGGCAATTTTGAACCGTCGGTATTGCGGTTCCCGACGTCTGGCGGCGCAAAAAAAGCAGCGCGTTCGTCACTCGACGCTCAACAAGTGAGCAGCGGCGCACCGGCTGTCGCTCGGCCGACTCGAGTCTTCCACACTCCGCGTGACTTCTCTCTCTTTCTCGCACTTTTCGTGCGTCCTTTTCCGCGCCGACGAGCGTCTCGGTTACGCGTTTTCCCGCTCGCGCTTCCTCGCAGCCACTTCCTCCTTCTTTGTCTCGCGTGGCCGCGAGACGGCGCGCTCTTCCCCCTCCGCCCCGCGGTAGCTTGGCTTTTCTATTGTATCTAGTGGGAGGGGGAAATTACTCCTACACTTACGCGGAATGCACGTACACCAACGCCGCGCGGTGGTCAAGTGCTGGAACGCGAAACAGCTGATCGCGATTCAGCGAAGACGCGCACGTGACAACACGCGTGGTTGGTTGAAGTTGGGAAGGGGTTATGATGCGTTATCAAATATTTCTACTTAAAATTGATTCGCGGGGCTTGCGCGGTGCCAATCTGTAGCGTTCGCGTCGACTTGGGCGTCTAATTGATACGTCTGCAACCATTTGACGGTTCACTGAAATTAATAACTGCTCTTTTGTGTAGCACTTTCAACAACAAAATGTGCCGTTAAAGGGGTCGTTGCAAATTTAAAATGAGGAAATTAAATTCCTGCAAAATAATACAGATAAAGTTATTTTATTGTCTGCTGAAATCGTTTTGTCTGGTTCGAATAATGTTTCTTGTTATTACTTTCAATTATGGCGTTGAAAGAAAAATTATGCAGACATCAAACTTAAATAAAGTTTAATGCACTTTTCTGAAATTTCCGCGTTAAAATTTGTTCGATGACTTGACTTATTCGAGCACATTATACATAAATCGTTAAAACGATAACCATAAAATATCGTTTGTTTCTAAGCCATATTATAATAATCGCGTCATAAATGTCTCTCGTGTGTGGCAATTGAAGGTATAGCCGGATGATTTACAAACAAAAATTATTTTCACTCGATATCCAAAGGTAATTTGAGAATTTAATATTAATACATTATTTCGGTTGCAAATAATCGATACCGTTTACATCAAAACAATAATATCAGCATTTAAACACAGTTTGTCATTTTATGAAAACTGATTGAAGAATCAAATTTCAAAAGGAGTAAATAAAATATTTCCATATATTGTTCAATAACTGTGACAGATGAACGGTCGCTTTAAAAAAAACGAAACGTTGATTTCTGTGTTTCAGAGCCTATATAGACATATGTAGACTACATAAATATTATGTTTCCGTTTTTAAAACTGTTAGCCAAATATCAATAGGCGATAATGCGGAGGTTACAAAATTATTTGCGCAAAACGCAAGGATTTGTCGACGAAACCCAAATTTCTTAATTGCAAATGTTGCTAAACCTGGCTGCTCTTATAATTAACCATTCAAATTGCAGCGGCGCATCGTGGCCATGCTTTTTATTAGTAAAATCCTGCTGTTTGATTAGTAACTGTCAGTCGCGAGTTTTAATTTGTTTGGACCAAACGAACGTGCGTTAGCGCCGCGTTAACGTGAAAGTAACGCTAATTATTCGCGCGTTAAAGCACCGCGGATGCAAAGATAACATCGGGTTTCTGTTTGGACAAACTTTCGTCGCGAAACTACAATGTCCGCGCGTGAACGTGTAACATTTTTTGTCAAACAAAAAGGTTCTAAATGTTTGACAGGCGTCTCCTCGTGGCGTTTCGACGTTTCGTTGCGCACAAAATTTGGCACAATAATTGATGATTATCACTGGATAATTTACGTCGGTCGAAGTTTATAACTTTAATTTGAAATAATTTATTTATTCAGTTTTAGTGGAAACACTGCTGCTTATATTCATTGTGATATATATCGGTCGTTTGTTATTTTGCACGATATTATCGGACTTTTAAAGTTACATTTATTTTTGGCCATTTCTTAACCGCACGCTGATCAATAAGTCTTCCCGACGACCGAAGCAAACGAGCTCAAATTTCGAAAGAAACGGATTGAGAAATATCGCCAAAGTGAATCCATTCTGAATTCTTTTTCGAACTGAAATGGATCGGAAATTAATTTGCGACAATTTCAGGCGTCAAAGGTGCGATTATTTTTCGTTGAATATGACGTGGTTTGTGCAGACGAACTCGGAAAAACTGCTTGCTCATCGCTCGATGCGAATAAAAAAAATCCTTCAATGCAAATGTAATATCTTTTTCGTGCTTCATCGCTTTTGACGAGGCATCGCAAAGAAGCAAAATATTGTTTGCCGTCTCTTACTACAACCCCATTGTGCAGCCCTTTCCACTGCATCAGCAATGCTGAGACCACGATAAATGTATGCATTATTTATACGCGGCTTTCATGAAATGCAAAAGAAATGCCTTCGAATTATTAATTTCCGCGATATCATTGTTATTGTTTCATCGTTTTAATTGTGCATAAACTATATTCTGTTTATCTATTTCAAAGACGTACTTGCGGTAATGGTTTTCTCCAAAACTCGTCATCGCAACTGCGCTCATTTGCGCGCGCCGATTTTCACGGATCAAAATATATTTTAACTAATTTTGACACTTACCATTTGTCTGTAAATTTTAGCAAAATATTGCATAATGATAGTTAGTCAAATACTGATTTAATAGCTTAACGTTTACGTTATAATAAATTATATAATAAATACTTGTGTTATAATTATTTTAATAAAAATATCACCGTACAATAAAAAAAATAATCTTACAAATTTGACCAAACTAACGAACCGTAGGAAAAGTGAGTAATGTAAATAAACATTAGACGATACTGTTGTTTTTATCATTTGTTTGATATTCGACATATTCTTAGAAGTTTCTAACTATAATTTCTTATATTATTTACATTTTTGCATTAACTGAAAAATAGTTATTTTTTTTATTTTAATTTAATTATATTGTTTCTACATAAAAGAAATGCAAATTAAATTAATATTATTCTTTATAATCGAGTAATCTCATTGCTATTTAAAATTTAACTGATCTGGACGTTTTTTGTCAGTTCGGAAAAAACCCATTCTATATTTTATATATTGATACGTATTTTGTTAGTTCCGTTAAAGCTTGCGTAGTGAGTATTATAAACTAAATCGCATTTGAAGGTACACTTCTAAAGTTGGTGTCAAATAACTGTATAGTTCGAAGCTCGAAGCCTAAAAAGATTTACGTGTCATTTTAATCTATTAGGTGCAAAGTTCGAACCGAACGCGATTGTGGCAATTGAAGAATGAAAGTGGCTCAATGGGGTTCAAGGTATAATGTTTTTTTTTTCGTTCATTCGCGAAGAAGGAAATGAAGAATCTAACAGAGAGAGGCGATGTCTATTGGACTGGATATAAATAAAGTATCGATTTTGATGGTAGACCGCAAATGTCCAGATATGTAGTAGATGGCATCGCTGACCCTGTTTGGCCCTATGAATCGCCTGTTAGTTGTCGAACAATGCCCAACCGGAGTTGTGTTGCGATACAGACTGAGAAATGTATTGCGATTATACCGCAAAGGAATGGGTAAGCTTGATGGAGTTCAGATTCGGACTTTCGGGGTTAGCCTGAATAATTAATGAGTTTATTTTTAGAATAAACCATACGACAAAATCGACGATAATTGCACATATTCGAAATATGTCAGTTTTGAAAAAGCGAAAAAAATTAATAATTCAATTTAATATAAATTTAATTACCGAGTGGGAGAAATATTATGTAAAATTACACGATACTAATTCAATTGTTACGCATTATATATAAGTTTTTGATTAAATGAAATTTTATTGTATATTGTCAAAGTGTGAATTAATGATTAATATTATTGCAATAAATATTTTTTGGAATCTGAATCTAATATACACTGAGAAAAATGAATTGCTGAATTAACAATATTTTTGGCTAATTTAGCTAGAAAATATGTCTACATTGATCTAGCCAGAAAACTTATTGTTAAATTAATTATAAAAATATAGTTACTCGGTGAGCAAAACAATTGCTTTATTAATAATGTTTTGGTGAATTAAAATATTTCTATGCATTAATGAGAATTGAATAAGTATATAATTGAAGTAAGAATTTACAATTTATAAAGAAATAAGAATATATATTATTGAATGAGCGAGTTTTACCTAAAAATTTATAATTGTCAAATTGTAAAATTTTATTCCGTGAAACGTATTTAAATGGTCATTAAATGATTATTAATTAGTATTGCTAATTAAACAATAACACACTGTTAAAAAACATATAATTCATGTGTGTTAATTAAGACACAAAGCGACTTAATTAAGACGCCTAAGTGTCTTAATTTAATGCAAAATATTTTGTATTAAGACAGCTGGTGACTTAAAAAAGTCACTTTGTGTCTTAAAATCGTGACATCTAAAACACTTTTTTTTAACAGTGCAGTATTATATTATTTAAGCAATAGTAAATTACATTGATATTTTAGGCATTAATTCATTCAAAAACACTGCTAAAAATATATAATATATATGTATCTTATTTAAGACTCGAAGTGACGTAATACAGATGCTTAAGTGTCTTAATTACATGTACAATATCTTCTATTAAGACAGCTAGTGACTTAAATAAGTCACTTTCTGTCTTAAAAAGTTTTAAGACACTAGCAGTGAATAATACTACAATATTGTAACTAAATTTGTATAGTAATACAATGAATACTGTATTGAAGAAATCGGCAATAATTGCTTGTTAAAAATGTATATAAGTAAAAATACTATTATATTACCAAATTAGATATACAATTTTTTTCCGTGTATATATTCATTATATCAGAATTGCATTTTTACTAATAAGTTTTTTAATTAGAATATCTATATTATTTTGTTCATTTCATATTTTTTGTCTTTTTATTATTTCATTTTAGAAGTTTCAGGTGTATATTTGAAATAGTATTTCAAACTTGTTAGTATTTAAAAAAAATAATTGAAATTTTCATATGATTATACGAAGCGGAAAATGGTTAATAATTAAATTTAAATTTAAAATAAGGAACTTTAATCGTAATCTTAACAGAATTCAAACAAGGTAACCATAATCCGTGACCCTGCAACACGAATGAAAGTGCTTAAATTTGTTAGATTCAGTTTAAAACTGTTTGAACGTAAACCATAGTCATATATTTGAAATCACAAAAGTAAAAATCTTAATTATAATAGATTTTATTATTACTCTAGTAATCTTTAATCTTTAAGATTAATATGATTTGAGCAGACACAAAAGAAATAATCAAATTTATTGAATAACATTATTGAATAACATATCAAAGAATACGAAATTCATATATAATATTTTAAAACTTATAGAATAAAAGTATATATACGTATATATATATATATATACATATGCATATATACATAAAACTAATGAATTCCATTTGGTATAACAAATTATAAAATATTGCATTGTAGAATTAAATTGATTGTCGCGTGTAAAACTAAATATAAAACGTCGGTAATAATTTTTATTGGCTTAAAATGATTATCGCAATCAAGTTTAATAATTATTATGAAATAGCTAAATATAGCAATTAACATTAAATACTTTGATAATGCCATTCGAATGAATTCAATTGTTAAAAGTATTATTTGAAATATACGTATATTCCTTAGTTTCACAGTATATGTCAATATTACAAAACATGCAATTTAATTAGCGAATAATTTCATTTAACATTAAAAGTTTATAATCATTGTCATAAGTTGCAACTTTTCTCAATTCCATATTATTATCTTTAATATTTCGTAGATGTTAATTTAATAATTTACCTTTGTTAAAAGACTATATATCGCTCCTTGAACTTTCCTCAGTCACTATATAGCCGTGCATTTTCTTTTGCGGGTAACGCATTCCGTATTATCAATGGCGATTCGCGGAATTCAGGTATTAAGGTACGCTACGCGTTTCTCTACTCCATTTACGTACGTGACGCCGGACGTGGCCATTGTACATGCGTTGCATAGACATGGAAAAATGGTTTCTCGAATACATTTTTCCTTTCGGTACATAATTCTCTGAGGTAGAAATACGTGACGCGCGTTACTCGATATGCCGGAATTCATCAAAATAAAATAATAAATAAGTAAATCGCTGATAACACGAGATCGATTTTGCCAATGGAATAAAACATTAGAAATATTGCGTTAAGGTAGAATCCAATGCATTTTATACAAATTATTTTTTTCTAAACCCAATGATGGACAATTTAATTGTAAAATAAAAATCGGTCAAGTCGTGTTTGTTTGTTGATTATTATATATTAATTCTAATATTAAACTCGTCGATTATTTATAAATTATATTCGCATTATAACGCGTATCACTGATCACATTACGAATTTGTTACCGACGATATACATTAAACTAATTAAAAGTATTAAAACGAGAAATAATAATATATAAGTGAATTAAACATAATTGACATCAAACTACTGACACGAAGCGAAAAGATTGCGTTTGGAGAAAAACCGAGAACGAAGCTACAAGTCGAGAAATTATAAAAATTGTGAAAAAAACGCTCGTTTTCGGTTAAATTTAAATAACAGCGCGGATAAATGGAATCGGCCAATGACGAATTTATCATAGCAAATATGATAGCCGGCGCGATGTGACGCGCGCCAAATCAAAACGCTTGACAGATAAAAAATGGACGGTAAGGTGCGCGCGTCGTTACGCAATCGTTATACATTCCTAAATGCATAACGAGAATGTGCACTCGTTAGAGCTTGCAGTAACTATTACTCTTGGCTACGACTCGTCATGAATACCGGGTCCGGGTGTCGAGTTTCAGAATGCACAGCTCTTTCTCCGTAGCGCCTCACTTTGTTCGCGCTTCGACAAGACCGGAATTTCGAATAGCCGCGCAGTGAAGACGCGCGTCGTCGGGACACGATTTTATTTACGACGGAGGCGTCGACGATATCCAGACTAGGTTACGCGCCTTTCCTCAAAGGCATCGTGCCCGAAATTTCCGGCCGCGTTTTCTTTGCAAATAAACAGAAACCGTAACGATCGAATTAAGCCAACTTGCCACGTGTCGTAAATCAAAACAAAATAACGCATCAATGATGATAATTTCATTTGCGCTACCGGCTTAAGCGATTCCAGCAATATAAATAATCATTTTAGCCAATCACAACATACGCGGGCTGTGCTGCGTTGAATGAGTACAACCACGCGATGTCAATTTTCGAGGTTAATTCGGAGTTGCAAAGCCGTTTGCAATGTCGAAGCAGTGTCAGCAAAGTGCGAGATCAAAATAGAACGCTGACTGTAATTTGTATTAAAAGTGACGCGCGTTAAACCTAATCAAACAAATAATCCGTTGATCCTCCGCGACGCGCAATTAGCAATGGATACGTTTGTTTCCGAAATTGTACGTATTAATGCCGACCGCCCGTCCCACTCGACGCTCGTTATATATATATTAATCACGGAGCCTTCTTCCTCTCATCTTTATCGTTTCTTCCGGCACCGTCCGATTTGATTCGCGCGGATTATTAAAACCGTTGTTAAACGCAAATCGCGTCGCATTTATTACCCTAATTAATTGTTTGTCAGATTATTTAAAACTGCTTATTTCCTGACCCGGTTTCCAAGGGTTTGCACAAACTTGCTCCCGGTTTGCGCAAACGTTATAAATGTTGACTGATCGCCGGTCGGAATTTATCTCGCCGAGTGTGTGCCCAATTAATGACGTTATTTGTTATTTCGCACGACAAACGTCTTACCAAATCAGAGATCGGACTTACGCGAGGGTACACAAGCAATTGGCGCGGCTCCAGCCGCTCTCCATCGTTTTATCTTGTTTGCAAATTTCGCTGTTACATCTGTTCGCTGCGCGTATACAGCCGTGTAATTGCAACGCAAACACGATATCATGGCGCTCGGACACGCCGCGCAAAAGGTGCGAATTAATTTAATGAACATCGCATAGCAATCGTCTTGTTGATTGACGGCCGGCCGTTAAATTAATCCGCGCGCGATTTATTTCGCAGAGTTTAATCGACGCGCTTCGGATTAGCGTTTATGATCAATTAGGCAAACTGTTTTACGGCGCGTTTTGGGCGCGAACCGCGCCGAGTTGATGGTGACCGTCGATTATGCCAACGACTTCATAATTAATGAAAAATGATTTACGCAACTCGCGCGAAACCGCCCGTACCGATGATTGATGGTCGGCGCGCATTCGCGCTCGAATATATTTTTAGACAATTGTCATTTATATAAGAATAATTAGTAGCTGCGCGCACCGCGAGTCCATAATTCAAATTAAATGCTTATTATTTTGCGCGCCGCGGTTAAAAAGAGCCTCGTATCGTCCTTTAACTAGAGAGCATTTTATTTAAAGACGCATTCGCTTAAAATGCATTTTACATAAAAGTACTTTCTATTCAAAATGCACCTTTAGATCAAATATTTCAGACGCATTTTATATTAAATACTTTAAATTGAGCCACACTGAAATATATGGTCGTTTATGCTATAAAAATGTCGTCGAAATAACTCTTTGTAAAATTAATACGTTATTTTTTAGCGCATAAAATATTTCTTTCGTGACGACCAATGTAATGTTCCCTCGTATGAATGCATTGGCGGTGCATAAATATATGACTACTGCTTTAGAATATTTGCTCGGTAATTAATTATATTATACATATATAAAGACGTAATAATGATTGATTGTCTGCCATCGTATCAGCATTTCTTATTAAACTTGTGTTCAACAGTTAATTCCGAGCACAAGTTGGCGCCCTTTTGTCTTCCATCTTCTAGCAACAATAAATATTTATTATTCCTCAAGTCCGCGGACCTTCTGCGTACTATGTATATATGTATTTAATGTCATTACGACTTCACGTGTCGCGCCATTCGCAAGGGAACAATATAAGTATGACCGAAAATTCATTTATCGGGGCGCTTTTTGCCACCGAATAACTTTACAATTCTACGACGAAGTTTACGGGTGCGATAATGCGCGTTCGGGTATCATCGACGATGTGAATTTTTATCGCTTCCCGGGACGCATTTTCAGAGCCATGATCTCGAGAATAAAGTTTGGAGGGTCAGACGCGCGACGCTGAGGACCATTACGGTCATGATGTGACGACGATTTATATCGATGTTATCGCGATGGAACTCGGTCGTAAGTATCGAGCATTACCGTTCGAGTTATTTGATTATGAGGCTATTGGCTGATCGCGTCAATATAACTTCTGAGGTAGTTTTTAGCTACTAGTTTGCATATTACTACCTATGTATATGTTTGTGAATGTGAGTACGTGTATCATGTAATTAAATAATAATTTGAAGAATATTAGATTTTGATTGCAATAAAGTTATATATTTAGATATATGTAGACATGACAAAACGGAATTGAGTTATTAAATTAAATTATAATGAAAATTCATTTACATACGTGGATCGACATTGGAAAAACATTTATTGAAATTTCAGATCAAATATTAAACACGACGGAATTAATTATTGTACAAAACAAAATTTTACTTAAAAATCTTTGATTATATATATAACATTCTACTTAAAATATTCTGCTTTTAATATTTTGTTTAGGTTTTTTGTTCATATAAGTAGTGTTCAATATTTCTTATTTTTGTGTTCAGTGAGAATAATTTGGTAGTAAAAGTTATGATGTATAATTTTAATTAGGCAATACGCTTGACAAAGGATACTTTTTTTTACATGTTTTGTATTAATGGTTATTGTTAAATTTATTTTATTACTATATGACTTTTTGAAACGTGAACAATGTATTTAACTGAATTACAATAGCGTACAATCAGAAAAATTAAACGTAGAAAATTGCTGTTTATATACTAATTTGGAGACATTGAAGTAAAAACGTAGAAATTAATGTTTTTCCTTGAAAAATACAGTTTTTCATACCAAATTTTCCTTCTATCTTTTATTATAATGCTATTATAAACAGTAATTTGTAGGATTTTGTTTTAATGTCGCCAAATTAGTGTTATAAACAGCACTTTTCTAAGTTTAATTTTTCTCAGTGTATACTTTATTAGTAAAATATATAATATAGAATTAGAATTTTTTTGTTTACATTATATGATAAATTATACTATAGTACAGTTTTAGATAAACTAAAATATTTTAAGGCAGGCAAATTTATATTACCATTTGTTATAATGTTATAATATTTTGTTATGATATTAATGAAATGAACAGGATGGAGTTACATTTTCTATATTTATTATATGCGAAATTGTTTTTCAAGTAACTTGTATAAATATGCACGGCTTTTAATGTGTAAACAAATTTCATAATTATATGCTTCAATTTATACTGTCATTTTATTTTTAGATGCGTTCAAAGGACATAAAGTATTTATTATAATTAAAAAATAATTTATAAAAGATTAATATTCGAGTGAGGCATTTAATATAAGTTTGGATTTTTCAAAAACAATGCAAACGGATAATGTAATCTTTTAATAATTATATTATTATTATTCGAATTTCGATTTCATTTGTAAAGCCCCTAGTGTTTCGAATGCAAAAAAAATATTTTGTCAATATTTTGACCTTAATGCTTTAATATTATTATAATCCACGTGTAATCAAATAATGTTTACAGTTTGTTTTTTTGTGTGTTTTAGAAAAATTATTCAACTATGATATACACAGTGAATTTAATATTCTTATTTTCGCATGTACTTGGTTAACAGTTCACTAATGGACTGAAAGTAAACGCGGCGTATTTTTCGAACAAAATCAAATATGACGTTAAAAGTTAATCAACTATCAATGCGCGTGTTCAGATATCGTAAATATTCATGTGTGCACTAGATCGAAATATTTTTTCTTCAAAGTTGAAAATTGTTACCTTTCATCTCGTTTTTTTTAAAAGAAAAACAATATTTGCCTTTTACAGAGAGCTATGGTACGAGTATATTGATAGAGGAATTAATTCAAATAAAATGATGTAAAAGAAATTACTTGGAAATTATTATATGAATAATTTCAATAGAATATAAAAGTATAATATAAAATATATAGTTTGTATGACCGAAGAAATACAGTTATTAATAACGCACAACAAAACGTCATAATAATAACGTATCAATGAACTACAATATATTTTCCAATTAACGTAAAATTTAATGTATATATCATGTAATATGTTTATATGAATATAATTGTATGCCATAAAATGAAATACACGTTTATTGTAAGTAGTAAATAACTTTAATAAGATTATAGATTATTATTAAGTATTAATATTTGTTAAAGCAAATAAATTTTTATATATATAAATAAATTATTTATTATATGTTAAAAGTTTTAAAAATTAAGAATAACAATTATTATCAAAATTTAAAGTATTATACGTATAATATTTAATTCAGGAATAACTTGTTTTTATATTAAAGTGTAAAAATATGTAAACATGTTTTTCGAATTTTCTATATATGTATTAAACATATAATTCTCATAAATTCTATAATATTAACAACAACGACAACAACAACAACAACAACTACAATAATAATAATAATAATAATAATAATAATAATAATATTCATAGGTTATTAGAAATATTACTGTAGGTGAAACGTTTATATATATATATCTATGAGAACGTCATTATAAACATGTTTATGATGATTTTTATCTATCAATAAATATATTTTATAACCGCAAGCACGTATCTTTCATTCATCTATACAACTGCTGTTTGAATATTGGCAAAAATTTAATTTATTGCAGAAATTCATGATATAATCATTAATGTTTACCTTTTTCATAGCAATCATAAATTGAATTTATTAACTGCACACTATACACGGAACACCTCCTTAACCAAAAATTCTCCCATTGGATCAAGTATCGAAAGTAAATTGTGCGCTACGTAATCTGATAGAAATAGACTCGAATAGTTAACATTTACATAACATTGAAATGTATCTATTGGATCAGCTCGATCGCAGTTTTGGTGATAGGTCGAGTGGGTGGGGAGTCGCCGCGAGTAGTCGTTTACAGTGCATCGGCTTCGTGGAACGATTATACGGATACATGCTTAGTCGTGGCGACATTACGATCGGACTCGGTGAGGAAACACGCGGGTCGTGAGTTACAACTTGCGCGGCGCTTGCGATCCGCGGATCCCTTACTTAATACAGATATATACATTTGCACCCCGCGCTCTCATTCAAGCCTGTCGCGGGTGCGCGCGCTTCGATAAGATAAAAAGTTATCGTCGAATAAACGCGTGTCACCTTAGAAAAACCATTTCCCTAACGGCTTTCACGCACCATTTTGCCTGTTAAAAGCTCGTGGACATAAAACACGAACAGACTGTGTCGTTATAAATTTAATCCGCTCTTTATGTTGATCGATTAAAGACAATCGCAAAACTTATTATAAATCAGACAAATACGTTTCGGACGAATCAAGAAATGAATGGACTGCGTCAAGCGAATGACGTATTAAGAAAGAATGGTTTTTTTAAAAAAGCAAACGTTTGCTACATTATAATTATTTTGTTTGGTTATTACAAAGAAAAACAAAACAAAAACAAAACTGTTGTTATGGTGAAATGATTGTAGACAATGCTACCGGCAAATCTATAATTTTGTTTGCGAGATAACAACATAGCTAACGTTAATAATTAATTTATTTTTAATTAACATCGTCGGAGAATATATATAATGTAAATAGTTTTAATGTAATTGTTTAAAATTTAATACAATTGTACTAGAACTCTTAATGTAAAATATTTAAAATATTCAATTAAATGCATTAAAATGTTATAATTCGCTTTGGAATAATTAATTATCAACGTTCTTTATTCCAGTATTGTAATTATAAAGTACATAAAAATAATTTAGTAAGTTTCATTTAAAATTCCATTACAAAGTTTTAAAGTTGTATAAGCTTATAATCTATATTTATAGTAAAACGTAATATAAAGTATATAAAAGCATTAAGTCTGATATACATTAAAGTATATATAATAAGTAGTAATGTGTATAAATAGAAATTATTGAATTCATTTTGGTATACCAAAATACACTGTGGAAATTGTAATCTAAATTATTCCTGTTTTTAACAGCAATGAACGGCCGTGCATACTAAAATAAAAATGTTCATCAAAGATGATATGTACTGTTCTGTGTATTAAGAATTAACCATTTAAGTGCAATTATTACTGTACACAGTTATAATTTAACAAATGTGATTGGCATTTCTTTTCGGTTTTGTGAAGACTGTCAAGTTTCCTTTTATATTTATTTTAGTATACATACAGTTAATTATATATTTATAATTAATTTATAAATAATTGTATATTTATATGGTTATATTTTATAATGTCATATTCATATGCGCTGTGTATTTAAAGCATTAAATTAGAATTTAAATATTGAGGCTATAGCTTCGAATGTGAACAGAAGTACTTTTATGTTATTTATATAATAATATGTTATAATATAAATAATTTGATTTAACTGATTGCACAATTTATTAATCAGTGAAGTATAGTTTTGTTTTAACGTCTATAAGTTTCAGCTCTTACAGTCGAGAAATTCACTATTCGTATATGTGTTTTAGTAATGCTTCATCTCATCTTATTTTTTATATTATTATATATACTAGGAAAAATTTTATTTTTACTTTCTCAAAGACTATTACAATCGATACCCTGCTATTAATACCAAGGAATACAATTACATTATTTCAAACAAACATTTCGAAGGTGGAATGTACACACTGAATTATATATTAATAATATATATATATATATATACTTTTAACATATCAGTATCTATTAAAAATATATAATAATATGCAGTAATTCATCTCATCATACATCCGCATCAGTATATTCATTATTCATTTAATTAATAGAATTATTAGTTATGGCAAACATTTACGAATAAATGCTCATATTTTTAAGACATTAATCACAATTCACGTATACATTCTAAAAAATATTAATGTAGCTTTTAATTGTATTTAATTATTTAACATGATTAAAATTGCCGTTTGCTTAGGCTAAGTTTTAGAACTATTAAACTTAAACTTTTGTTTGAATAAACAACTTCAGAAACTGTAATATATTTAGAAATTCGTACACCGTCTAGAACATTAATTCAGATTTCTTATTCTGAAAAGAGGAAAATATTGTTTACAAATTTGTTGTTTAAATTGTTTTGTTTATTGTACCGCGATATTAATAACGAGGCACATAAATTGCAATCATTTATTTTTTACGCTCACTTTAAAGTGGGTAATAAAGAAATGATGATTGAAATCTTTCAACATATATAACAGGGAAGATTGTAGCGTGTGTCAATTGCAAGTGCAAGTTTTATACTGCAGCCTTACATGGACGTGTAAGCTCTTGTTACTTTCTTCCCAACTGGAATAGTCTTACCAGATTTAAAAGTCACAACAAGAATAAAATAACACGACACACCAGAAAATAAAAAAATGAATACTATTTTCACATAATAGAAACACAATTGAATTTAATTTAAAATTTATTTACAAATTCACAATAATGTTATGTTATAGCATAATTATTATTTAGCGTGTAATAATTTATTTTTAAATTAATTAAATTCTTATGATTATATTAATTTAAACAATTTAATTAAAAGTGTATGTTATTAAATTATATCTAGGATAAGTTAAATCGAATTAGTATCAATTATAAGATTCATTATGCTGTGCGTTATGTTTTACATGAAACAGAATGGAATATTTTAAATGAAAAATATCGTTAACGTTAGATTCAAATTTTTCGATGCAAATTTTAAAACTATATTAAAATCAATGTACATAGATCATACAAAGTAGCACGGAAATTTTAAAAAAAAATCTTAAAAATTAACGTACTCTTGAGAAATTAAATAAATTTTTACGTACTATTTTTTAAACTCTACGTACATATACTTTTACATTAGTTTATAACAAAAATTTATTAAACCATCATACATTTTTATCGCGAAGTGAAATTTTAATTTGCACCACACGAACGAGAATTGAAATGTAATATGTTAAAAATGACTTGATTCTTTTCGTTTTAGATGGATTATATATTCATTTATTAACTGCACATAAATTATACTTTTCAGGTTGTGTTCTATGAGAAAATTCTTAATATGTATTAAATATAATGTTGAGAAGTGTAAGACTTAATTGAAATTGAAAAATAATTAAAAGAATAAAAAAAAGAGTTGAAAGAATTTGAAACAGAAAGAAGATGAAAGCACGAATTTGAACAAGGACAAAGTAATCAAAAAATGTTTCATGTGACATTTATTTTCTTTGGGTAAAGACACGTGATTGGACTAGTCGTCACTTAGCGCTTACGAGACTTGTCAGCCAAAATAAACAGTATATCAGAAGTATAAATAAAGCGTTCGCCGTTCGTCGTTTGAATCGCAGAGCGGCCTCAATTTCCAACGCTTTCGTGCTTTTCTCCGCGCCCGTCCACGCCACTAAAAGAATAATGCACTTTAGTGTCGCGAGCCATCGGCCTTATATTGGACACGGTAATGTCACGCGCAAGAGCGATGACATGATTTGATAATCATGTCCACAACGTCCAAAGGCATCGCTTCGGGACTCGCCATTAATTATGAGCCGGCGATAACGACGGGGCGCTCGGGGCTTTCGTTTTTAAGAAGATTAAAACAAAATTGAAAACGTTTAAAACCATTTCAAACTACTTTTCATCATTTTTTAAACAAAACTTGCTTTTCAGTGACCAAACGCAATTCCGTAAAAATATTTCGATTTTAAGTTTATTATCAAAAACGGAAATCAAATTGTAGTATTGATTCTGCGATGATATCAGAACGTATTTCGTTATCCTAATACTACTTGGTACTTTTAAAATGCAACTTTTAATACGATATTCGATGTGTAATTATTCAACCATTAGTATACATTATTGTTAAATAGGATAATGCATGTAATATAAATCGAACGCACCGTTAAACATATTAAAGAAGAATTGACAACATTAGGTTTGTTTCGAAAATACACTTTTTGTGTGTATTAGAAAATACATGCAATTTGTATATAAAAGTAAAAGAGATATATGCAGATGCAACGCAACACAATATTAAGCTTGTCAATAAATAATGGACATTTTTTTTATGTACTTCCCGTGATGCGTTGTTGTCAAACTGCGTGGTTGTTTGAATAACCAAATATTAAACTTTGTAATTGAATGCATAAAAACTGTTGTTAAAAATGAATAACACAATTTTTCTTTAACATTTTATATCCCTTTAAATAAGCCGTATTGGGAAGCAAAACTTTTTGCATTTTACTGTAAGTATTAAATGAAAAAAAAAAAAAAAAAAAAAAAAAAAAAAAAAAAAAAAACACAAAAAAAAAAAAAATATAAATTTATTATACATTATTTTATAATTCAAAATAATAATAATTTTATTTATAAAAAAACACACTATCCAACCACAACATATGATTCATTATTTTTTTATATTATCAAAATGTGACAAAATGAAAT
>JABFQC010000676.1:0-24493 GCA_022817085.1 Psilanteris sp. ZL-2020
CATATATACTATTTCTGCATAATTTTGAATATCTTCTTAAGAAGGGAGGCAGGGAGTGGGAAAGAAACATTAACCTTAATAAATATTCCAAATTAAAAAAAATTAAAATTAATTTGAAACGTTTAAATATACATTTATAACTTTCAAATTTCGCTAATTAGTCAAAATACTAATTTATACTGAAATATGTAATTAATAATTATTACAACGTGAATATTAAATATTCCAGCTGAACATAATATACGTTATAATTATATATACTTAATTTTTCCCAGTGTACAATCATACAGATATTATAAACAATGCGTTATTCCGTAATTAATGAAATATATATAGTTTAGTTTATTTTTTTTTATAATTTTTAAAAATATAACTGTGACATTATTAATGTAATATAATTATAGTTAAAACGTATTTGGTTTAAAATGCTATTATTTAATATCGAAATAGGAATGTCTTGTATAAATCTTAGTATGATAAATGTAACAAAGCTATAAAAACAAAAGAAACGAATCTTAGATTGATTGTTATATGAGAAAATGACTTGATGGCTAATATAGCAGGCAATATCGAGCAATTTTGTGTAGGTATATCGTCGTAATGTATACACTTACATTGGCCATTGAATTGATATGCTTGCTTCCAGTAGTTGCGGTAGACGTAGGTGGAGGCATAGCTGGGTTTGGCACTGTTAAACCCCGAAAATGTTCCAGGAAGGGAAGGAACATGACAGATTGCGTTCCTTGCATACTTATGCTTTTCGTGATTTGAGCTTGCAGCTCCTGAAAACTGTATTGCCTTAATAAATGCTCCGCCTGTATTCGCTGCATTTCCATCTGTTTTTGGGACTCCACGGGCAAATGTTGTGATGGGAAAGACTGTAAAAAGAGAAAATAGTTGCAATGAACAAACAATTCTATAAACAACACATCAATGGCAAATAAATTTGTCTTTTTATTGTTTTACAAAGAATTTGTTTTGAGGCACCATGTATAATGATCTCTTTTTTTCTCGTCATCTTTGATCTCACATTTTATTTGGAAGACAATTGTTTCTGAAGGATTTAAGACCACAAGTCTGAGTTTCTCCATAAAGGATCGTCAGAATTTAATGCGACTAACATCATTGTGCACTCCTGCGGCCTGGCTTAAGTCCAAGCATACTTGAAGTTTGAAAGCTATTTTAGACGATAAGGAAGACGTTTATTCATCCGGCCAGTACGCCAGCTGAGACATCACGCACGCGAGCGATATTAAATGTAACACTGTTGCCTCATGTTTCACCTTTCTTGCAGATACGTGGGTATAAGCGAATACGCATTTAGATTTAAGAGAGAAAGAATAGTCGTTGATTTAGGATTCCCTCCTATTGATAATCGAATGACAAAAATGAATTGCGATTTTACAATCTTAGCGCCGATTTGATAGTAAATTAACACGAGTTTATAATATTTTCAAACCAACTAATTTGGCTATGTATCAATTCATTAACTAAAAGATGCGGAGACAAACTTGATTTAAATTTCATGTCTAGATATTGCCTGTGCAAATTTGATACTCAATATTAGTATTCATGATCCAAAATGACAGTTTTCTTATGGATAATTTGTTTCTGCGAGATACTTGCTTCCGAGTCAGCAATTTCGATAAAGTATAAGATCGATTGGGAAAAGCGCATATCCGGTATAATCGTATATGAAATTTCATTATTCATTCGTGAAGTTCAGTCAGTTATACCGATGATACGTATCCGTGACAGCTATACCGCCCACTGTTGCTAAATATATAAACAGGCGTGGTGCCAGCGAGTTCCATTCACATTCACGCACACTAATGCGAATAGTAGGGAACACTGCAGCGTGAGTGAGCGCATATAAGAATATGAGGAGGCCGTTCTGAATATGCATCCGCGCATTGACGCCAACTGCACCACCTAAACTTAGCAGTGCAATTACCGAAACATACCTATTACCTGCTACCATAATCGCTGCTGGTTGTCCGTCTTATGCGCTAGTGTTCATTGACAGTTTGCTGGTTATTGATATTTAATACCCAACCCATTATAGCTTCCTTGCTTTTAATTTCCTTAATCGTGGAGCTATCAATCAATGAAATACTTTTCACTTTGACCGTGTTTGATTTCTAAATGCACGCTTTGGTGTAACCAAGATATAATTTCCTCGTTCTTTTATATTTAAGAATTTCAACAATATTCTGTTTAACTTACCTTACCTTGATTTAAATTTTTTACAATTGTTTGTTGCTTTTAGCGTTTACTCACAAAATTTTCAAACGAAAATTAATTTTCAGGAAAATATTGAAGTGTGCGGATTTCTGGTTCTCAAAATGGATCATCTCGGATCATCAAAGGAAATTATTAATATTTGCCACTTTCTGGAAGTGTGCGACCGTCTTTCAACGGCAATTAATCTGCGAATTCTGTTTATTTGTGTGTGAGATATCAAAAAGATTGAGAGCAGCCAGTAGATAACAAACATTAGGTGAAGAAAAACCACACAAACAAGGTATAAAACACCAATCTGTTGACTCATTCGATAACGGCGGGGATTGAAATAAGTTTTTAATAAATAGAAAGTAGCAAAACGAAAAAATACTGTAATGCAAATTAAGAGTTAAAAAATAAGTACAAGTTTTTGAACGGAATCGTTTGCAATGTATACAATATATATATATATATATATATATAATGATAGAAAGTTGATATCAAATAAACATACAACCAACTACTAGAAAGCGTAATGAAATTTATTTTACGTAGATTAACTTGAATAAATAAACACAGCGCAGATATATTATTTTATTTGTAATTTCCATTTCCATTTTACTCCAATAATTTATTTGAAATATCGTTATTTTCGGTTCTAAGATCAAAGCTGATTCACCGAGTTGAGTAATGGGAAATGAATTTAAAATAATAGAGCTAATCCGAATGGGTAGAAAACTAATTCTACTTATTCGGCTAAAAATGTATTGTACGGTAGATGACAGAGAAAAAACCGCCTCCGAATTATACAAACGAAGCGACTAAACAAAAAACATTACACCGTCGCACAAAGTTTCTATCTGATTCCATAAAGTTCATATATGAATCATGAGTGGTCGACGAAGATAATCTAACGAGCGAACATTAACGGCATTAAGTCCATTGCGACATTGGTCCGGCTTTCAGACCCTCCGAAATAAGCCGCGCCAGAACTGTCAGCGGGATTATTGTCTTCAACTTCTTATCTCTGCCTTGGCAGCATCCCGTGCTAAGACGACTGCGAAGGGCACGACAGACCGCAGCTCCCACGGGACCAGGGAACGTCGCCTCGTATCCGTATCAGCGCGTCGCCCCGGGGCTCAGAATCGTTCCTTTATTTTTGCCCTTCTACTTGCCGCTTTTCGTTTCTTTTCGCTTGTCAACGGTTCTGTTGATAATCCGATGTCAACGTCGCCTTGCGTCACTCGGTCTAAACCTTTTAGCTTGACTTGAGGCGTGTTGAAGCAGGCGCTCGTCCTTTTTATTGTCGCAATTAAACGCAAACAATATCCAAACACCGTTTGGCTCGCGTTTCAATACCAAGTTGAAATGCCGAAAACCAATTGCCCGGGTTAGCTTTAACCCGTACAACCCTTTAAAGTCCAATTTAGCCGATCCGAAAGCACTTTCGCGGTAAACAACGCTTTGCCGAATGGCAAGATGGAAGGAAGCGAGCGTAACGATCTTCTTTGGCGATTACGTCACCCCCTTGATTCGCTCGCGAAACGCGCAGGACCATGAAAATTGCCGCCAGTGTTTGCGTACAATTAAAAAATAATAATTAACGCGAGTGAACGCCCCGAATAGCAGCGGACCGTCGAGGCATCCATTCGCCGACTAGAAAGTGATTAATCCTTAACAAGGCGGTGCTCTCGAGCGACCACGACGGGGGCGAGAACAGACGCGACAATAACCCAGATGAGTCTACGTGTCGCTCGTGTTGCTCCTTCTTCGTTCATTGTGGAGAGCGAAAAAAGCAAAAGAAGGGACTTTAATTAATTTTGTATGGTGCGCGCCGATGTTGCTAAGTGCGGAGAAAAATACACCCGGGATCCACTCCAAACAAAGATCTCTCCGCGACGCCCCTGTTATGTTTACTTTTTTTACTCGCTTTTTAAATGCGCCTGCAATTTTTTCCTTCCTCCAACCACAATATGTGTATCATTACGGCAAAGTCAGCGAAAAAGTTATAACAAAGAGGACAGTTGTTTAAGTGCGCTCGGTCGGTAAAACAGAGGGTCGCAGTCATTACTAAATGTCGTTTTCGGTGGCCGGGTCTATTCTGTCAGCGTGACAGTAATCACGAAAAATTTAATTTGTTTAGACACTTTTTGTCCGCGACTCTTTTGTGCACGCAACGGAGCTTTGCGTTGCGCGGAATCATTTTTTTCTTAGTCGCGCTTTTCCTGCAACATTTCGTAATTTGGAGAATAATGCCGGGACTCGACTAAACTCGGTGGTTGTCTATCTTTAACTCGTCTTCAAATTTCTTATCCCTCACGAACGATTAATATTAATGATTAACGCATCGCGCAAGCGCAGTAGCGTTTCATGATTTCGCGGACCCGATCAAAACCAAGATAATTAGAATATCGCAGACAGTGGTCGTCAATGACTTTCGCTCTTCTCGTAACTAGAAAACGAACAACAAATGGCGAGCGATAAAAAGACAAGAAGAAGGCTTTCGGTGACGGCACATAGGAATGCAGCAGCTGCGAGGCTCATTCAGATCTGTGCAGTAGAATTCTTACTACATTCGCGGGTCCTCTTGGAAGACGCCGCCCAACTTACAAAAGTATAATCTCGCGTATTTCCATCTCATTCTCGGATGTATCTGTAATTAACGTTTATTTGCCAACCGTCTCTCTTCTCGCAAAGAAAATCTCTCTTTGCAAATAGCTTTTTACAAAGAAGCATACAAAAAAGGAAAGGATAAAAGAAGCGCACAATGTCAAAGCGCGGTGAATACCAAAATGGCAACAACGACGAATAATGGCGAAAAAGTATTGGATTTTTATCAAATGTTCGTAGAATAGAACGCAACTCCAAAACGTAATAATTTTTTACGATATTGTATGCATTTTTAGACTTTACAATTCTCAGCAATTGCTACTCCCTAAAAATTAATGAGTAAAATTTTCACTTTTTCTGCAAATGAACTTATTTTTCACTTATTGATTAATAAATGCCACGCACATAAAGTCAAAATTACACAATTCTTAAGTAAAAAATGTATTTCTGTAACATTATTACTATTAATACACATTGACTTCAATGAATCAAACCAGTAGTGGTGGGAGTTGTAGCATTGGCATGCAACAGGGGGTGGGGGGAGTTAAGCAGAATATACGCGACGTTCAGTAATTGGATGGGTGATCGTGTTCTAATAAAACACGTTTATAATATAACAATAGAATTTTATTATTACACTTATTGAATAAGTAAATGATTACTTTTACAATAAGACTTTGAACTCACGGAAAAAGTGAATATTTACTCACTATAAGTGAAATTTAAGTTAACTATTTTTTATGTAAAAATTTTAATAAATACGCATAAAATATGTTTGGCTGAATGCTTTGTACGAATATACACTTGAACTTAGACGAAAGATTATGAACGTGACCATTTAATAAGAACACGCAGTTATTTAAAATTAAAATTGGTTTTAAAAACTGCGATACAATTGACAATAATTTTTCAAGACAAGGGTACTTGAAATGTAACCCTTGTAATGAACTGTATCTTTCGCATGCAAGTACCGCAAGTATCAACATTTATATCCCTGTGTGCATCCGGAAGCGTACAGTTTTACGTGTAAATAACATCGTTATAAATACCCACGTAATAAGGACTTGGCTCCCAATCATCTCGCAACGTCACACGTGTGGTGGCAAGGGCGATTAATAATTAAAAGAATGTCGCTTGCGTACAGAAATTGTCGCGTCTTAAAGAAAAAGGTCGCAATTAAGTTTAACTTCTTGTTATTTCTTTCGTCGTCGCGAACAATATGTGATATTCGATGAGAAATATAATTACCGCAAAATGGAGCACACTTGAGCCTGAATAGGGAACTTAATCGCGAAAGTGTTTCAGTGTTTTTGGACGCCGTTGAGCTTGTAAAACCTTGTTATACGAATGCCTCGTGTAATTATTCGTAGAAGAAAACGCTGGTTGGGATATTTTTCCTTAATGGTGTAATTTTACTTTACGAAAAGAAGTAAATTAAACGGAGGTGGAAAAGAAAGCTTTTTCTTGACTACTTTGACACATTGCTGTTGGTTTCGGTGCAGCAAGCAGAAGGTGTAATGAGGGATTAGTTCAACTCAACATAACAGGTGACTGATTCCAATTGGTAGTCAGGTTAATGCGTTGAAACTTAATATTCGTAAAAGACGCCGTGGAAGGAGTCAAATTTAACAATGATTCTCGAGCAAAGTAAACTCATTTTCGCGTATTAAGTTTATGTAACACGCATTATTGTTATTCTATATTCTAATGAAGAAACGAGTAGATACACGGCGATTTAATTTAATTCATATTCAAGTCAGCGTTTGCACTTTAATTAATTATATTATATTATATATAAAAAAACTTGTCAAACATGAAAGCTAGTTATATATAGTTAAGTATTATATTAAAAAATATTTAAATTGAAATTAATTTAATCATGACTAAATCTTCAATCGTTTGATTCAAAGTTTTAATTTGCTTAATGGTGTTGAGACAATCATTGCGTGATTACAATATCTAATTGTACGATTAACTGCAGTAGGTCAGATGAAGCAAATCCAATAAAATGATTGAGGTAAATTGGATGAAGCATCACCTTCTGTGACATTTGGGAGTCTATTTTTGGTGAAGATGTACTTTGCCAGATATTTTCCTCAACTGGGATATTGTTTATGTCTGGTAAAAAACCAAACTAATATTATCAATTATACAATTAGACGTATTAAATTGAATTAATTAATAACACAATTTTTGTAGTCGAACGTAAATTGCTTTGGTACAAAAAAAGTTGTTTTATTTATAATATTATCAAAAGCGTACATTGCAAAATAAATACATTGTAAGAAATGAATCTTTACAATTCTGTATGTATATAATCAAGCTCTGCAGCTGAACGCATCGTGCGGTATCTATTAAATGTTAATCAAATTATAATAATTCATTAGATAATTTTACTTCATGATTTCGAAATTTTTTGCCATGCAGTAGCAAATTGTTCTTTTGTAATATATTTGCAATGTATTCATATTAATTTATAAAAGTAATTGTCATAATTTTGGATATAAATAAATCAAAATTATTTCCGCAATCTATCAATATAATATCTAAAAATGAATGAGTTAAATTTCACTTATTGTCATTGCATAGTTCTCCAGTGGAGAACTTTGGACTTTAAAAAAGTAAAAATTCACTCACAATAAGTAAAATTTAACTTATTCATTTTAAGAGAGTACCAGTCATAAATTGATCATTTTCATTGAAACATCTTACACAAGTTCCATTATGGCATTCCGATTTTCAAATTTCCTTTATCTCTTTGCAGTCGTATGTTCCGTCATTCATTGCCGCACCTATTCACTAACAACAATTCTAAGATAATTCTGGAACGAAGCTTCATCAAAAAATCCATCTCAAATCAGCTCCATCGAAACCTAATTACTCTGTCCTAATGATTCCATCAGTCGTATTATCCTTTCTTCTCTTTCAAATCTTTTAATTATGCGATTGAAATCATCCGATCTGCGTCTGATAATTGTAGATTAGTCGTTCGTCGGGAGGGTATGACAACTGAAAACTAGCTCGGGAGAAGGGGCACGGAAAATGAGACACGGAAATCAGAGAGGGTCGCAATTTGAGCGAGTGGCATCAGTCGGCGGGTTTAATGAGGTTAGCTGCAATTACATGCATTAGTACGGTACTACGAGGGTTGGCGACCCACCCGACCTCAGCATCCAGAATCAGAAGAGATACCTTACCGTGGATACTTTGTCACAGAGAAATCGCAGGCGGGTCGCTGAGAGAGTGTTTAGCTGGAGTGTTTATCAATTAATATATTGATTACGGAGGTTATTGTAATACTATACGATTTAAATGCTCCAAATTATATCAAACGGGTCAGCAGATTAATATCCCCTTTTTAATTCGGCTTTCAATTCAAACGAATTATCTAACATTACTATATCTATATATTTATATAGTCCGCGTCGGTCTAGTATCGTTAATTTTTGTAAATTACGAAATTATACAATCAACGTTCCTAAAACGAGTATCTTAAATCTAGACGTTTTCGTGATAAAAACAGAAACAATGTTTAAAATAATTAGATACTTTTAATATCTTTTCTACGAAAGTATATCTTAATACAAGACATTTTTATACTGCTGATCGTTACATTGAATATATAAACATTTACTTTTTTAATTTTAACACTATCTACGTTCGTTAAATGGGATTTTGGCCAATAGGTTTTGATAGAAATCTTCTTATAAACCACATTCTCATGAAAGATCCATACCTAAAGTAATACATGTATTTTTTAATAATTATAAGCATATAATATGCATAAAGAAGTAAATTTGAATTTTGCTAAACAAGTTCAATGCCCATACGTTAAACGAACAATTGTTTACGTTAAGTACAATAAGAAGCATAATTGTAACATTACGCAGGTCCTATTTTTAAATTGGTAATGCCGAAGCAACAACTGGCGCCTAAATAAAACTTGCTTATAAAATCGTTGTTAAGTGCAAACTCTTGATTTACACGCAAAGAAAATTATTCCGACTTTCAGAATATAATACAGAAATGCAAAAACAAATATACTGTGCTGAAATGATATTTGAGCTTGGAAATATATTTTGTTTTATAAAAAAATACGTCGTGTCTTTTTGGTTACGCCTACAATAGCGATATTCGCATCTACGGAAGCGGTTTTTCCTTGAGATGCGGAAAACTCGACTGTTTGCAGGTGAGCTCACGTTCATTTCAACTTTGTCGCATCAAACGAAAAGTGCTCGACGGCGATAATTCTTTGATCATTCGGTAAAGATACACTTGCGGCATTTTGCTCGACAGGCCACTGACTCTCACGCCCATGCTTTGGCTTCAATAAAAAAGACGCGCTTCTGTTTCCGAGTACGTATGCCCCCGCATAGACGCGCTCTTAAACGTGACCTGTCGGCGTCAAAAATCGTTCTTTTTTCAAGCGACCCTTTTGCTTTAAATTGCTTTGTACTGCGGCATATTCAAACGAGTGGTCTTTATGAGATTTCTGTTTAGCCGCTATTTATTTCGCGCAGTCTTTTTATGTAATTGAAGACGTTTCCTGACTCTCGACGCATGTGTTGCGCGCTTATTTTTATCTTTTGCCCGGGTCTATCTCCCGAGATCGATCGAATGAAATAATTCTAAATTAACTCGAAATTACGAATACCGTTAATGCGCACCTTTAGCTTTGTCTGCGTGAAATATTAATTCCGCACTGAATAGGGAATTGCAAATATGTACTTAACGCAATACAGCCGGCAAATGAAATAAAGGTGGATTTCAGAGATTGATCGAGTCATGCAATTTAACTGTTTCAAAACGGATTCACAGTAAGAGAAAGAAATATATATTACGACACGCGTTATTTCTCTTCCAGTTGTTGTATTTAATTTAATTAGATAAAACATTTTTTCCTAAATTAATTTTCTTTTCTTTTATTATTTATATCGGCAAGTAAATTATATCTCCTCAAATCAACAATTTATCTGTAAATTGTATGACATGTAAAAATCTCGTCGGTACAAACTTTACCGAGTAAAAAGTTTTCATATTGCTATTATAAAATAATAACGGGTGTATCAGTAATTGGAAATGATTACATTTTAAATTGAAAAAATAAAGGTACCAATTTATGTAAATCGAATGCGGATCTCATATGTCAATATAATACTATCATTATGCTAATACTAATTCCGGCATAATTCTTGCATAACTAACGCATATGTTGACAAGATGCTACAATACCCTGACACATCTGTCAGTTTATGCCAAAATAATACTTGCACGCGTTCGAAAGATTTATTAACATTGTTTGATTTCGTACGCAGAACGATATTCGAGATTCAAAGTGTCAAAGTGTGATTTATTTTAAAAAACACTTTCAAGTTCGCACGAACAATTGACGATCAGAAAAGAAACTATTTGTATATATATATAATTGCCACAAGCCATTAATAGAACTGACTTTAAATAAATTGACCGTTTAATTGATTCGAAACAGTACACGTGTGTGATCCAAAAAAGATGTCGATTAATCGACTGTGCATACGTGGCCAGTACTTTGGGTTGTTGCACCAAAAAAACAACGAAACACATTCTGATTAGAAAACATTACGTCGGGGGATGAAAGCACGAAGCGAGCGCGGCTCAGTGAGTCACTTTATGGTTGCAAAGCATAGCCAATTCCCGTAAAAAACACGCGCGGCTCGAAATAAAAGTGGACGCGAACGCATCGACGCAAATCGGCGTTATTACTCGGTTATACGCGAGGTCCGAAACGCGCATAACAAATCGTCGCACAATGCGGCTTTGCGCGCTGAATCCTCGCTCCAAAAAGGATGGCAGGATTCGGGGAGGACGGGGGTCAATCGGTTTCGCATTAGCCTCGCGCGTTTGTCCACTTTATGGGAATTACAGGGGTATTGTGGGCAGGTTGGTGGGCGGGTTTGAAATCGCGTGGGACGGACGGGTTAAAGGCAGCGGGAATAACGCGCTCGATTCCTGTGTTCCGTTTGTCAATATGCAAACGATATGATCACCGAGTATAATCATTGGTTTGGATACGTCCGTGAATGGAGCGCCCTCTGTGTCGCCGCTCGTTCCGATTATACGTTTATGCGAATGCGTGCTGGATGCACGTTTGTCTGTCATACGCGCATATTGTATCAAGCGATTGATAGCGAGGGATAATCAACGGACGCATGCGTTTTGTCTTCGGCTGAATTATGAGCGGGTGCGTTTGATCACGGCTCGGCATCTAATTTCTTTGGGTTCACTGGCTCGTCGCTTGATGAGTTCGTGGTCGTTTCACGAGCATTATGCGGATTCAAGGTGTTTGCGAGTAATACGCGCAATTTCCATTTCATTGTTTCAGAAGCTCGTCATATATATATAAGGCAACGAATCGTGAAAGATAATAATCGAGCGGTTTAGTTCGTCTTTCGGTTATATTTATCAAGCATAGTCTCGAATTTGGCTGGGCCCTTAACCGCCAACATTTCATTACGCGAATTGCACATTTTGCACTTTCAATCTGAATATTAGAAGTCAAAGTATGCTACATAAAAAGTATGACCTATTTGCCGAACAATGTACAATCATTAATATTAAATATTATATCATGTAAGTGTAATATTAAAATCCTGTTCGTTACCGATAAAGTTTATTTTCGGAATATTTTGATACAAATATTGTATTCAATTTGACGTTCACTAATTAACCGTGATCAATTTCAGTGAAACTTGTGAATGAACTAGATTGTACAATGAAAAAGTTTTCTTTTAAGTATTTGTCAATACCAGCGAGTTGTTACACCAGTTCCTTTGCTCCAACATTTTTCATTTCCGAATCCAATTATAATTTAAACATAATCTCGAATCCAATAAACAAAAAAGTACTATAAACTTTGAAGTCACGCCCAACAACGAGCAGTATCATCGATTTCCGATAAAAATGAATAAAAAGACGCGCTCAGATGCAGCAGTAGTAATGGTACTGGCAGCGGATACAATTTACGTTCAAGTACAACTCGTAAAGAAGAAGAGCAAAAGTTCGAAGCAGCCGTGTCTTTTATGTTAAACGAATAAAAAACATGACGC
The DNA here is from genome assembly GCA_022817085.1 of Psilanteris sp. ZL-2020. Lineage (NCBI taxonomy): Eukaryota > Metazoa > Arthropoda > Insecta > Hymenoptera > Scelionidae > Psilanteris > Psilanteris sp. ZL-2020. The sequence goes on from JABFQC010000676.1 coordinate 11,919, forward strand.
GCAATTGTTGAATTAGAAACGAATTTTTGTTGATGAAAAAATTATTTCCAAATTATATACACATTTCATATTATTTTGTTTAAAGTTGCTATTTGAATTATAAAAATGAATGCGTGGCCAAATTTGATTAATTTTGATTAAAGTTGATTAATGTATAATTTGTGATTTTACATTAATTTCAATTCGACAATAATTCGTCGAACGAGAAGCTGTCTTAGTATAAATTATTGTAATTATAAATATGTGATATACAAATTAAATAATGTGTAATGCAAATGATTATTATACTCAGTACCGAAATATGCGAATATTAAAACAATGAATCAAATGATTAAAATAAATACAAATGAAAATTGTAATAATAACAATTTTGACTTTGCACGTAGACAACAGTGGAACTCCCTAGATGCAATAATAATTTCCGTCAAGGCAGCTATTTTATCGATTTTCAATGAAAGAAAGCTCGAAAAAAGAAACGAAACAAACCTGAAAGCCACCCCTAACTAGAAGGATGGTGGGGTACCAACATCTTTGGGCGTGACAATGTGGAAGGTGCAGATGCAGGTGGTATGGATTAGCCCTCCACAGACCAGGTAAAGGAGAGCCGCCCACGCGCCTCCAGTTCAGAGGAGGACAGTATTAGAAAAGGATAAACGCGCAAAGAGTATAAGGACAAAGGTAAAATGAAATTTCCCAGAAATGTAAGGTAACAAAACTGACGACATTTTCGTCGCGCGTGAACGAATTTTTTTAAGTTTTGAGTTAATCCAAGTAAACATTTTTAAAACGTAATTATATTTAATCCTATCATTTTATACAAAAACAATAATTTAGTTGATTACAATTTTTACATATATAATAGGTACAAATAGTATTTGTTAGTACAACTTTAAAGTAATTAATTCAATTCGTTTTCTTCTTCGTATTACAGTAATGAGAGTTTAAAAAATATTTTTTTTGTTATTTGCGATACATTTTTAATATCTTATTTAATGTTTCTATGCAATGTTCAGTGTGATAACAAATATAAACGAATACAAATGACACTATTTAGCATAGTTTTTGGTAGGTTAAACGGGATATACTATATAAGTATATATATAGTAGATATAATAAGATTCAAAATGTGAGGTAGTTGCATTGGCAATTTGCATACGATCTCAGTGTGTTGCGAGTTTGGGATTGTAATTTGAAAAACAAAAGCGCGCCACATTTGCGATCGTTATCCAATTTGGTGCGCGAGGCAGCCGAGCGATCGTGAATGAGTTGACTCGCGACACTTTATCTTTGCCTTATCGTGCATTATATACGTCTTATTACTTCATTCAGAGCTTGTTATTCGCGGCTGATTACGTATTCGGTCTCGGAGACTAAATCAGCTTGTTCATTTTGCATCGGAAAATTGCGTTTGATAAAACTTTTTGCCGGCAGTGTGTGTTGCGGATGACAACGTTTCCGAGCACTTGTGCAATATGGCACGGTCTAGGGGATAACAGGTGGAAGGGTGTGTGTGCGCCCGAGCGCGGGAGGGGATCGTTCGTACGGGAGAAGAGGCGAAAAAGAGGGGAATCCCCGCCACTCGGCGGCAACTCGAGCTCGAACATTACTATACGTCCTCCGGGCGGCGAGAAGGAGGAGAAAGACGAGACCGCCTTCCTCCTGCGTTTGGCGTCGCGAGCTCGTTGTTCGTTTCCATCCCTTTTTCTTCACTTTCTTCCTCTCTTTATCGCGCTGCGAGTTCCGGCGTCACGTTCCATCAGCTGATCCGCGACCACGGACGCGCAAGTCCGCGCGGCCTGGAGAACGCGACCCCGATAAAATGGCGGACGCGGAAACCTCCGCGAGTCAGGTTGGTTGCAAGATGGCGCGGGGGCAGTGGGGCGCTTTTCGGGCGCACTTGTTTTTCGCAAAAAAACGCGATTACGGCCGCGACAGTGGACGCATCGTTTGGTACGCGCTTGTCTTCCGGCCGACAAGAATAGCGTTTAATAGGCGGCTTGTCACGTTCTTTCTCTTCCATTTCTGCCAGTTTTTTCTCAGATTTATTACACGGCTTCGCCCGAACGAATGTTCAAACCTATAGGCTAGTAATGTTTTCCAACTTGATTGGCTAATCGGTCTTTCAGTTTGTATCAATTTCTTAGGTTCACACCGGATGTCTTAATTTAATATGTAAATAAACGATCGCAACACTGCAATTGTCTTGTTTTGTAGTTAATAGTAATATCAGGACTGTCAAATATCGTCTATTTAACTATATTTTATCATCTACAACTAACAAGCTATCCCTATACCAAATTCCTATTTTGGACGCCCAGCATTGATGCAATTAAAATGTAATTTATTTTTGAATGGTTATTAACGATTCCCTGTGAAAACTTGATTATTTTCAAGTTTTATCTACACCATTTACAGTTGCAAGCTAATGTTAATTTATAATATTTATTAATAGATTTTGAAGTTCTATACAACAGTGGGTAATGTAACGTATTGATACATATCGAAACGATTCAACATATAAAAAATATAATATTTTAAAAAAAGTTAATCTATCAACATTTTTAAATGCAAATAAAATTTTTATTTAAATAAATACCGGAAAATTGTATTATTAAAACGCAGACTTAATATACATGGTTTATTGGAACGTATTCATATTATTCGATCAAAATATTAGTCCCGCACGAAGACAAAAAATACCAATATTCATAAGACAGGAATATTAAAGTTTAGTAAACTAAAACTTAATCGATATAGTATACTTTCAGATTGCCAAAGATGAATAAACTGAATTTCATATTTTTTACCAATAAGAAAATTGTATGCTTAAAGCTCAATAATAAAAATTATTTTAATATAACCTTTCAATAAATTACAATATTAATCATTTAAATATATACATAATGTAATTAATGTAGACCACCAAATTAAATAAGTCTTTTTTTTAATAAACTTTATTGGCCATTTTAAGTTAGATTATTAATACTTCACATTCTGTTGTAATAATTTTTAACAAATGCTTGTACAACATTTGGTGAATTTTGGTCAAGAAAAAAAAGCTATTATATTTTACTAAACCATTATTCAATTTTAACGAAAAATTGATACACTGAAAACCATAATTTTACAAATTTTACTAAATTATAGATAATAAAAGCAGGAAAAGTATGCAAAAATGTAAATAAACATTAGATAATATCATGATATTAACACTTATTTGAAATATTTGACATATTTTTACAATTTTCTGACCGTAATGTGTATCATTTTATTTACATTTTTACCCATTTTTCGTCCTTTTATTATCTAATAGGTTGGCAAATTTTTTAAGATTATTGTTTTCAGTGTATTATTTAAAGATAAAACTATTGTTGATGAATTGCAAGTTTAATATCCAATTTGTGAACTTGTCTCTAAAAATTGATATTTTCTATCCTTAGTGTGCATTAAACTGATCAACATAAGCTATCATATTCATATCAGCAATTATAAATTACATACATATAATACAACTTATTGTTTTGACAAAAATAATACGTTGATCAGTTGTCAATGAGAAATGCTATTCAAATTTTGTGCTTCTTTGCCTTGATATACTTTTGGCCATTCACGTCATCTTCGCATTGTTATCTTCCATCAATTCAGTTATCTCGTACCTGAACTTTAACGAATCTGAAATTCGTGACCTGTACGGACGTCTTGCAAATCGATTCTGCGAATTGCACCTAAACGCGGAACGAAATTCCGTGCATGCATTGCTCCCTAATGTACGTACGTAAACGCACCGTTTATAATACATTCGAAGAATTTTGCCGCGGGGTAATTAACGAAATATCGGAGGAGCGAGAGCGAATCATTCTTCTCGGCACGCAAATGATCCGTGTAATAATAGTGTTACGCGTACAAAGCATTATCTGCACGCGTTTACACACTTTGCTCCGGATGTGGAAAACTTGCATTTCTCGCTTACCAGCTTCTCATTTCCGTTGTTTTCACAACGGTAATGCATGGTCAACGAGGTTAATTTTGAAGTACTAATTATGATGTGCCACGATTGTGTTGGTATTTTCTAAGTATATGAGTATATGAGCATATTTTAGAATGAAAAGAAGCAACTCGACAATTAAAAAAAACGAAATTTAAAAAAACTTTATATATACAAATTTAGTTGCTACTTTAATGAAAAACTTTTTTAATTATTACTATACTAAGAGATATAGATTTTTGAATTGAAATATCTAAACAGTTTCGTTAAGTATCTAAGATTTTTAAATCGAATAAATAAATATTCTATTCAGCAATCTGGATTGTCAGAGATTGTAAAACGAATGTCATATTAAATGACATATTGAACATAACCTACAATTTTTACAATCTTAACTGTTAAATTGAATATCAGTTTATTCAAATCGGATATTTGTAGTTTAAACATGTAATTTTATTATCCAGATTGTAAATTTAACAATCTTTTCTCTCAGTGTAATAATATCAATTTTAACAGTTATGTTAATTAAGACTAATAAATATTTTTAATATATTTAAGGTTGATGAAATTTTTATTGAACACCGAAGCATAAAATATTTATCAAATTATACTGATAAATAGTACACTCTGATGAATACGTTTCTATTACTTTAGTAAATTTAATAAACTTGATTAAATTAAATTATAATATTTTATAAAGATAAATTACGATGTAATGAAAAATCGGACACAACATATATGAAAAATCCTGATTATTTATCTATTGGTTAAAATATGGCAGATTATTTACAGAAAGCCAAACTGTAAAATCGAAGTACCCTGAGAGAAGTTTGATAATTAAAATGAGCATGAATAATGTTAATTGAACATTATGACTGATAAATGATAACTTTTAACAGGTTTTGTGTTAAAATGTGGGATAAAATAATTTTATAAATGTTAAGAACAAAAAGTTTTAAAATATCCCACAGAAGCACTGTTAAAAAAAAGTGTCTTAGATGTCACGATTTTAAGACACAAAGTGACTTATTTAAGTCACCAGTTGTCTTAATACAAAATATTTTGCATTAGATTAAGACACATGAATTATATGTTTTTTAACAGTGAGAATTTTTACTACAAACTACCAAAAAGCACAAAAAATGTGTGCATATAAAGTGCAAAAAACGATTTCCATAAATAGTAGTATTTTATTACTGTACAAAATCTGAACCACAAATTCATAAAAATACTATTCATAAATTTGTCAAAACTTGTTAAGAATAACTATTTTGAAACAGGCATCTAAATATTGAAATTATAAATTAAATATTAGTTATTAGTATTAGAACGTTTTAACTTGAATAATATATAAGGAAATCCGTTATATTTGACGGTCCTCTCTGAACAGCTCATTTTCTATTCAATTTATTAGTCTTGCAATTTATCTTCCATTGTTTTTCTTAGTAATATATATTTATAATGAAATAAAGCATCCGTTTTAATTCTTCAAAGAGACGCTTCGCAGTATCTAACATCTCACGAAGATCCGATGATATCGTAAATGGAAATCCATGCGTTTAAGTAAGAACCGTTCACGTGCGATTTGACATATGTAGTTACTGTTTTCTCAAACACGTCACTTTGGAATGCGACAAATCGGAATGTCGATTCCATATCTCCCTCTTTATCGTTTTCTATCTCTCTTTCTCCTTTATTTCTTTAATTTTCTCTTTTCTTCTTTCTGCTATTCGCGCGAGGTGAAAGTCGCTGCGGAAAATCACATAATTATATGCAACAGAATCACGCCGGTGTAGAAATCTGATGACAAGTAAATAAGAAAATCATATGCTTCATGTTACTATCATAATTTGTTTTTATGAGTTAGTTTTGCTTAACTAACAGACCGGAAGTAGTGAAAAAAAGAAAAACAAAAAAATATAAATGAACTATTCCTTGAAAAATATTATGCAATGCATGTTTCGTATAAACAAAAAAATGCCATTAACAATTATTTAAAAATGCGTATCTAAAAATGTTTGTAGGAAATAATAATTTTGAAGCAAAAATGCAAATTTAATCTTATAAGATAATATTTAAAACATTGATTGTTATAAATAACACGAAAAGAAACATAATAATTGTTTTGTATAATATTTTATTTTGACTTCCTCTTTTTAGAGCAGTAAGAAAATATCTCCCCATAAATAAGATATTATAGTAGATATAATGCTTCAAAAATAGACCATGTGAACAAAGTTAAATCTTGTGTAAAAGCATATAAGACAAATATATAAAAAATAAGATTAAATACATATGGTTAGCTATATCGAATACAATATTTTTGGAAATTTCTCGACGCACTTTTTATAGATTAAAGTTATTATTGCTGTATATCATATAGTCTTATATAGTCGAATATAAATACGCGCATATATTTTAATTATTATTTTATACTGAATAATAATAAAAAATCTAATATTACAACATATTTGCTAAATTGAAAAAATATACATTTTTAAATGTTTTCTTGCAATGAGTGAAACACAAACATAATTAATTAAAAAACTAACAAAATGTGTATTTAATAATAATAATAATAATAATAATAAAAGTAATAATTTTATTGATTCATTCAATGCAGTCAATGTTTTGTATAACGGTTATTGAAGTTAAGCTGAAAAACCATATACATTTTCTATTAATTGTCATCTACGAAAACATTATTTTCAAACTTTCATACAGAGCCCGGTGTTAAATTTCTTTTCTCCGTTCACCGCGGTACACAATGCTTTTTTTTCGCCTTGTAAAAGAATGAGACTTTATTTTCGAATTGTGGGGCATAAAAATAGCTACAGCGTATGTATGTATTTAGTTATGGCTTATACTCGCTTGTCGGGTTCCTGTTGTCTCGCTAGCACTGTGCGATCAAACCTACGATATTTCGGTCAGCGATTATGGACTACTGTTTTTCGATCGTCTCGTCATTTGTATCAATACCGCGACGTTTTACTACCCGACGTTTCCTGTGACATAACATTTTTTAAGCTCCGCCGAGACGGTTATTTTCGAGACTTTTATTGTCTTCTTCTTTTCTTGCTTGATATTTGATATCGTTTCAAAAGTTATTTCATTTTACGCGCCTCGTATTATATGGAAATCACCATAAAAAGTAAAACGTACGTTATCTTGAGTGTACTATAGAATACATATATATTACATTTTATGTCTTATTTTGTAATTTATTATTTATTTTACAATAATAACATTATTAATCATATTATATGGAAAAAGCACTAACAAAATACATTATTTATTCAAATACAAATGTGTAATTAGGTAATATTATATTTAGATGTTTTATTTATATATTATATGTTTAAAAAGTGACAATTATTACCTGTGAATAAGATTGATGGTGATGAGATTTTTAAATGTTAATACAACTTTAAACGTATATAAATATATACTATTTTCCATCAGTTTTACCACACTGATATATAATTTATATATATATGTAAATTATATTAATATTCAATGCGTTTATCATTTTTCATATCCATATATGCTCATATATATGCATATCTTTTATCAAGATAAAATCGTTGTTATGAAAAAATGCCAGCTACGAGAATTAATTATATACGGTAGATGTATGTTTGTATATACAATGAAAACAAAAAAGGGCTTAATTGAAAGTAAATAATGTACCTTTGTTGGCTCCTGCTGTTGTAGTAGTTTTTCTCTATACAGTTGCAGGTACAGGATTAACTCGGACACCCTGCGTTCTCTTTCAGCGAAAGTTTCATCGCCTATTAAACCTTGTTGCATAGATGTGGCACTACCCTGCTGTTGACCCGTGTCTGTACTTTGCGTCCTTCCGACACCCGTTGGAGATGGAGCAATACTATTGGCTAAACTGCTGCTATTACTGAAAAGACAATTCAAGTGTGATCTATTAAGTGACATTAATTTCTGTGAAAATATACTTAAATAAATATATTAATATATATTTATAACGGATTTAATATTGAATATTAAGGCGATAATATTACAAGAAAAGAATAATCAATAATAATAGACAATAATTGATGTTTAGTGAACAGAAATATTTTACAGTATATTTGTTGTAAGATTAGCTGATAAGTATTAATATTGAAATTAGTAATGTGCTTTATTCCATGCAATTATTGTATTAATTTAATAAACTAGATACTAAATTCTGTCGCTGAATAGGTATATATGAGAATAACCAAACTTATAAATAAGACAGATTTATATATAGATTTTTAACTACTGTACGCGCAATAATACTTTGACTAAATCTATACCAATTACAAGATTACATTAATAAATATTTTTGTATATTATGGTGAACATTCTGAAATTTTATAATTAATATAATGTTTATATAGAACTTCATTTATTCCATGTTATTCATTATATAACATTCCATAACATAGTATTATAGTAAATATTATATTAATATTTATTATATAAAAAACTATATATATACAATGACAAAAAGATTTCCGAATCGTTTGTTTTGATAAATTTGATAAAACTGAAATGTCCTGAATGTTACTTTAAAACTGAATAGTATTTTAAATGCTCTATTTAAATAAAATAAAAGAGTGAGATTTTATTTTAAATGGCGCCTAATTAAAAACGAGTTTTACAAAAAATACGTTAATTTTCTTTTTATTTTTTGAACGCGAAAACATTTCATATAAAGGACAAAATATAAAAATATAATATAATGAAAAATCAACAAAATAATAATATACAACATATACGATTTAAATTAAGTTTGGAGTGTTTTTTTAATTTTATAAATTAATTTTACTGTTTTACATGCATATATATTTATTAATTAAATAATTGTGTTTTTAGAGGTATTTTATTTTTAATAAAATATACATTCAATAATTAATTACACAAATGTTTTTTAATTTTGTTTGAAATATATATATTACACAATTTCATTGCAAACACGGATATTGTTTTATTAATACTAACTAATTATTCATATTGATGTATTAAATATTAAATATAGTTTATGTTATAATATTTATAGCTGTAAATGTTATGTAACATAATTATAAATTCCATAGTGTGGTGTAGTTGGAACAGATATGTTAATATATTTTGTGTATGATAACAAAATTGTGAATTGCTGGATATTTTTTGAAATGTAAGCTTTATACATTTGTTGAATGTTAATATTTCTGTATTTATTGAAATTGAATTTATGCTTAATGAATATAAATCTATAATTTGTTTGTTATGAATTAAAGTTATTTAAAAATTGAGTTCTATGAATTATGAACAATTATTCAAATTAAATTCAAAATCACTTTGTCCCATGGATGGATAAAGTTAAATATAGTTTTATTAGATGAAAAGAATTGTTTTAGTGCAGGGAACTTTTTTGGTCCTAATATATAGAATAGGGTTTTATATAAAATGCACTATTTAATTGATTTAAAAGCAACGAACGAAAGCAATGATATGTTTCGAAGCAGAAGCAAATAAGATTTAAGTACAAACTAGTTGTTAACATATTCGTTCCCCTTTCCGGTTTCGTTTAAAAAACGGTATCAGAGGATAGCCGAGGGCTGTGCGAGATGTTTGAATAATATATGGGGTCGTGGCACTCAATCTCGACGAAACGAGAATGTTTGCGGCGGTGATGGGCCCCCGGACACACACCGCCCCTGAGCGTTTTCTCTCGTGACCTTCTCCGTCCACGGGTCTTTTATTCGGGATAAAACAGACCACGAATAAGTGATATAGGTTCATTGTGTCGGCTAAAAATGCACGATATTGGCGGCCTGAAGGTGTTTCAGCCCCTCGCATGCTGCCAGTATCTAGGCCACGGAGGCCACTCTTTTCTCGGATTAATTTCCGTCGTATGCATTTTTCATTATTGACAGAAGCCCACGAGATACACTGGCGCTCGCGCACAAAACATTCGATTTAATCTTTCACGTGATCTCAAGTTTATTGGAAGAAAAAGGGCAGGTCTCATTGTTGAGCGAAATGAGGGCCGAAAGGGTTCGGTCCAGCGGTGAACTGTATGAACTGGTCCATCAGTCGATATATATTAGTTGGCGTGAAATTGCCGATGTTGCTTTTGAACGTTTTTCACGACTACATTCGGCCCACTTATATTTGCTTGCCCACAAACGCATCATCCACGAGTCCCCTTTTCCGCGTCACAATTTATCTATCAACGCGAAATTTGTTTGATCCTTTTTTTGTTACTCTCGTCGTCATGAGCACACACACAAACGAAGCTGCGTCCCCGCGCGCACTAATCTTGTTGCGTGACCCCGACTTGGTCTAACAAAAGCTTCATTCTGTTATTGTACTGTTGCGTACAGAAGAGCGATGTAGGATCGAGCGCAAGCATCGACATCGAATAAAACGGTTTATTTAATTAGCCTTTCTGTAGGCCGCGCCGATTAGAACGCGAAGCGTGATAAATGGAAGACACATGTGCGATTCTAACGAGATATCGGAAGACAATCTCATTCCGACTTCCGGCGGGTATTTCTGTGCTTCTGACGAAATCATTTTCTGTAACAAAGTTGCTTTGAATGAGTTTGTTTGTGGAACGCGATTATCGTAGTGGAAAAAGGGTGACCTAATACAGATGTCTGCGTTTCTCGAATTCTGCGTTATGGATACAAGTGTTCCAAGTATTGTGGCAGGAAATAGGATTAATTAAAATGTGCAACGGGCTAGCAAATTGCATAATCAAATTTAGACGTTGGAATGCAATTGCGAATGCTGAAATTTAAGAGCCAGGCGTTGCGAGCGTAGACATTTGCCAGTTCGGGTCATTGGTTAGAATTTGTTTTTCGCCAAAAAGCCGGTTTGCCTTTAATTTACCTTTGATCCGAACGAATGCGCCAAGTGGCGTCACAATCGCGAGCAGCAACTCGTCTGTTAGTTGGTCTCTAACTGTAAAAAATTACGATTGTTCGTCTGTCTCATTACAATGCCACTAATGTGCAAACAATGACGCCGTCGTTTGACATTTCGTAGGTACGTTTTCCAATGAACGTGGGATGAGAAACGGGCTCATTGATTCCTTTATCGCGAGAGCAACAGCGCGATACAAAGGCCCGTTTCATTAGTAAGCTAGATTGCATTTTATTATATGAGAAGTGCGTGTCTGCCAACTATACATTGTATCCCTTCTTTCATTTATGCGACGCAAATGGGGCCTTCAGCTTCCAATATATTCCATTATGATTAGCAAGAGGCTTCATTCATTTCGTTTTATAAGTCATTTTCTTATTCAAGTTTCAACAGAAGAGAATAATTTTTCGAGTGCACGGATGAGTAATTATCAATCGTTCATTTGTGCGAGTGTTTCTCACAAAACTCAAAGCAAAGACTTTGTTGATCGTATCAACAATATGTTTTATAACTTTCTGTTTTTATTTCGACCGATTTTGTTTTCACGAATCTAATTTTTCGTTTGTGATTCTTTCATTTCATCATGCTGTTTTTTGCTATTTGGATTATTTCTATTTTCGGTTCAGCTATTTTACTATCTATTTTAATTAAAACCAAAGACTAGACGGATGCATACAGTCTTTAAAAGTTTTATTTTTCGATCGAATGTTGGTACAATGACGGTAATATATAGATATTTATGTTTTATAAAAAGAACTGATATGTAATAAAAATTATTCCAATATTCACTTTGCTTGATAACTCAAGATATTTTTAATTAAATGATTATTTAGCCCATTTTGTTGGATATAAAAAGTATCGTTGAGCGATTAGAGATATTATTTGTAGGTCATTCGTGTTAAGATATTTTTTAATTTTTTTACGATGTCTTCACATTAGTTGTACTATATTGATGTTTATAATTTTATATTCATCCAAATTAAATTTTGTCACATTAATTTTACTTTTATGTCAAATTGACAAATTACTAAATACAATTGACGTTAATAACATTAATATATTAATATAACAAATGTATTCAAAATTGGGAATAAATATCTAATATATTTCTTGTTATAACAAAAGTAATTAAATATATTATTAATTCAATTTATACCAAAAACGTATATCGCGAAAGCATTCAAATATTTTGCTCGGAAAATCAATCTTTTTTTATTGTATATAACGACTCAACACATATAATAGATTTGTCAACTTTTAAGAAACATTCAAGTACGAATTGAACGAATCATTCATTTCGGAGCCAATATTCGCACTGATTACTTATAATTAATTATTGGTTCAGGATGCAAAACATGAATATGCAATTACCGGTGGTAGAAAATAAAATAACGGATGGCTATCGGAAGACTCGCCACTGTAGATGTTGTTAATGAATACTACGCGCGTGTATAATATATATATATATATATATATATATATGGGCACTGTCTCATATACATCTCCGCGAGCACACGAGACGCATGAGACTCTCATACCGCGTTTTGCGCTCGAAAAAAAAAAAAAAATACACATATACGACACTCCTAAACAAACAGCAACATACAATGTCTACTACCACATTACCATCTCTCAATACTTATACCACTACGAGCTAACAATAACACGAATACCACAGTGA